>OY744525.1:148780170-148802670 GCA_963556195.1 Sepiola atlantica
AAATAGTTGAGAGGGGGAGAGGGAGGATTTTTTGTGATAGGGTGTGAAATATTTGAAATATTTGGAAAATGATAGCAATGAGTGAGGGATTGGAGGGGTGGAGGAGGGCGGTGATTGAAAGGGTGGGTATGGAATATTTGAAATATTTGGAACATGAGAAAGTTTATTTGGACTGCAGTATTAAAAGTGTGAGGAAAAAAAAAATAAATAAAATTAAAAAAAAAAAAAAACCGAAAAAAAGTAAGGAGAAAATGAAGATTCAAGGAGAAAAAATGAAGGGAAAAGTAAATGGAAGAGTGTTATAAAGGTTGGAGATGAAAATAAAAGTTAACCCATGATCAGGCAAGAGTCTTTGTTCTGTGAGGATGATCTTGCTTATTAAGGGTGATAGGTTAAAGAAACCATTTCGTTGCTTGATGGTGGTGGAGGCGGTGATGAGGGCAGTTTCCAATAATCTTCGCCGAGATTTGTTGTGGATGTATTTAGTGATTTTGGCTTGTTCAAATTTGAACGCATGACCATGTTGTAGTGCATAGGAGAAAAGTGCACTAAGAGGGTTGTTTTTATGTCCCTTTTGTGTTCATTTAATCGTTTCTTTAATTCACGTTGTGTTTCTCCCACGTAAAATTGATGGCAATCATTGCAAGGGACAGTATATAAGCCGGCATGGGATACCTTCATCCTTCTCTTCCCATATTGTATATATATAATATATTTATATATATGATATATATATATTATATATATATTGTATATATATAATGTATATATATGATATATATATAATGTATATATATGATATATATATATATTGTATATATATGATATATATATATATTGTATATATATGATATATATATTATATATATATTGTATATATATGATATATATATTATATATATATTGTATATATATGATATATATATTATATATATATTGTATATATATGATATATATTATATATATATTGTATATATATTATATATATATTGTATATATATGATATATATATTATATATATTGTATATATATAATATATATACATATGATATATATATTATATATATATTGTATATATATATAATATATATACATATGATATATATATTATATATATATTGTATATATATTAGATATATATATATATTATATATGTTCATAATATATATATATATATATATTATATATATAATATATTATATATATAATATATATATATTATATATATAATATATATATATTATATATATTATACATATAATATATATATATATTATATATATATAATATATATTATATATATTTTTATATTTCTGCATATATTAAAAAATTAATCTTACTTCTGTCACCCCTCCTCGATTATTTTAACATTTACCTCCTTTTTACATAGACCAATCACAAAAGTGAATTTATCTTTTTAAGACGATCAATTTCTCTCATTATTTGGTTTTTTTGACGTGGTTGTCTATACATCTGAGGCGACCTAATTAAAGGGGTCGAAATAAGTTATTATGTGTACAACCTTAATGTGTGTATAGTTTTTCTTTTTATAATTCTATTTTGCTCTGTTTAAATTACATTGAGCTCTGTTATTCAGATTCTCTACACAAAATTGAAATCTACACACTATAATATATATATTATATATATTATATATAGAATATATATATTATATATATAATATATATATTATATATAGAATATATATATTATATATATAATATATATAATATATATATAATATATATATGATATATATAATATATATATCATATATAATATATATATATATGATATATAATATATATATATGATATATATAATATATATATTTTATATCATATATATAATATATATATGATATATATATTTTATATCATATATATAATATATATATATGATATATATAATATATATATCATATATATAATATATATATGATATATATAATATATATATATATCATATATATATTTTATATATCATATATATAATATATATATAATATATATAATATATATATCATATATATATTATATATATATATTATAGGTATAAATAAATATATATGGGGTAAGGTACACGATAAGTCATGAAAATGAAATGCTGTGGTAGACAAAATGTGTAAAAATGACAAACGGAAAACAGGTTAAAGTGCAGGAGAAAAATAAAAACGAGATTTGACCGGTCAAATCTCTTGTGTTTGCTTTTCTCCTGCACTGTAACCTTTTTTCCGTTTGTCCTTTTTACACACACACATATATATATATATATATATATATATATATATATATATGTATAATGTATATATATATGTATATATATATATATATATGTATATATATATATATATACGAAAGAAAATTGTATTCCAGTAACAATGTATTAATTAATTTTAAAAAATATTAATTTCTTAACAGACCGTTTTGTCATCATTCAGACAACCAAAATACAGAGTTATATATCTTGTATGTTCTATCAATTTGAGGGCAGGATGAGTAGTAGTGAGTCATAGGATTACAAGACCTATATTGTAAGAATAGTATTGTTAAAGAAGAAAAGAAAAAAACAAAGCTTTCTAGAAACAAACAATTTATATAAATATACGAATATATATTGCATACACAGTTAAGTGCGTGTGATCTTCTTGGGCAGACTTTTAATGACAACTTCAACCATTGATTGACCTACATTTAGTATAATAGATGTTGATTGTAAAATGTGCACTTACTGTTTGCAGGCTCCCATCACAGCAAAGTTAGACCAAGGTCAGTTTATTATAGGAATCCAGTCCCTCTCCCCTAATATATACAATTGAGTGAATGTGGCCAGAGGTAAGATCCGTGAATTTGTCTTTTTTTAAAGGAATAAAGTAGAGTTGGTACGTGACTGCTGCTGATAGTTCTTTCTTATTAAAGGGTCAGTATATTGTCAAGTGATGATAGCGGTACTCTGAGTGTCTAGTAGACAGGTGGCAGGAGAGAGAGTGTAGTCTTGCTGCAGAATAGTGGTGTTTGGCGTGAGTGATTGCCATCTTGAATTTAGGATCCTCCTCAGGCTTGTTTGTGGAGAACTCTGATTTCGTTGACTCACTGTTTTATAAGTTTTGTTAATTAGACAAAGGCTTGCTAGATTTTGGGTTTAAAACGATTTTCATTGGTTGAAAAATATTGAGTTAACATGCGTTCCTCTGAAAACTCTAACTTGTTTTAGCAAGTGAAGGGGAGAGGTTATACCAACGAACCGAGGAAAGAAAGAGGATAGCTATTCAAGCCATTGGCTTTTTGGCGTTTGTTCCAATAGCATCTCGATGCACCAAACCCCTTTATGCCACAGTCGAATCTCAAATTCTTATTCGTAAAGTGCAAAAAAAAATACATGGCATATGCAAATCAGTTTACGAGATTGATAGAAGTTGCGCTCATGTCCTCTAGAAATGCCAGAGTCACATTCGACACACTATGTAGCTGGTTCAACCGTCACAATAGACGTCCCCATCTATCCTATAGCAGAGACTTCCATACAGGGCCTTAAACCCGGCTCCAACAACCTAGAGTAGTTCACATCTATTGGGGCAAAAGCATATTAGCAGCCCTAAACCCAAGATATCACATCAGAGGATATGGAAATGAAAAATGCAGAATAAAAGTCAAGATAATGATGGAGGTTGACAAAAAACACCATCATCAATGAGCCACGTCAGAAAAAAAGTGAGTTTGCAAAGCCAGGTAAATATAAAATAGCAAAAGAAAGAAATGCAAAATATGCTCGCTATGTTAACCCTCCCCCACTCTCTCTCTCTCTCTTTCTCCTTCTCTCTCTCTCTCCTACGCGTTAAATCGTATTGCTAATTGTCGTGTGAATTTGTTCATAAAAGACTATTTCATTTTTATCATTCTGTCCTTTCTTTGTTACTGTCGAACTGTTAATAAATAGAGAGAGAACGAGTGAGAAAGCCACGAAAGTGAGAGTGACAGAAACTGTATTTGGCCAAGATCAAAGTGTAGTATCTGTTCTGATGGATACTGCACCCCATAGACTGGTATTGTCTTAGCCTTCGGGGCTTGATTAACGCCTGTCTGTGGGTTTTTCCTGTGTAGTTCTAGGAGGTCCACCCTCCCAGGCTTTGGTCTCCCCACTTTGAGGAGGAGTAAGTTTATTGCTTACTGCCTGAGGCGCCCCTACCGGAGAATGCCGACGGCGCTGCTCAGACAATTTTTAATGGCCAGAGTACTCACCTTCTCAGGCGCTGGCTTTTCAAATCCCACTTTCCCAACCCGACCTTGTGTCACATCTTACCTTGTGGGAGTAAGATAAAACTGGCCTTGTGCCTAACCTCCTGAAGCGGAGGTAAATAATACAGTGAGAGAAGAAAAGACTGATAGGCAGTACGGCTAATTAGAGCAATTAGAATTGATTTAAAAAACAAAAACATAACTCAATCAAAAACTAACGTACTTTGTGTGATTAAAATATATAGGGAAAAAAAGCCAGTACTTTTGAACTTTCTTGCCTGAGGCAATTTCGTTTCGCTATTGCCTATTACTACGGTGTTGTGTTAAATAAATTACCTTAAAAGTAAGACCGTGACAAGAAAGATGTTTTCTTTGATATATTTGTAGATAAACATCCTTAGCTGAATGCTCCCTCTCGTCACAAAAAGAAAATGAGATTCTGCTTTTTTAGGCAATTACGTGTGGACATTCTGATTAAATTTAGTGGAAAGAAGAGGAAATACAAACAAAAAAAGCAATTAATTTAGAATTTAGAGTGGGGGGTCGATTTCGTATATAAATTTAACGTAAAATGACCACTCTTTCCAAGTTAATCTAACGTTTTAGGACAATTTTTAAAAAAAGAAGATTTTTACCACGAACCCTAAGTCCGAGTGGTTGCCAGTTAATGTTAGATTAGAGAACTGTAACGAATGTGCTTAAAAATAATTTATTGGGGAGAAATAATTTATTAGGAAAAAATAATTCATCGGCGAAAAATAGTTTATTCAGAAAAAATAATTTATTCGGAAAAAATAATTCATCGGCGAAAAATAATTTATTGGCGAAAAATAATTTATTGGGGAGAAATAATTTATTCGGGAAAAACATGATTACATTAAATAAAGAGGAATAAAAAATATAATCGCTAGCGGCTATAAAAAAATTTAAAATATCTGGTACAAATTAGTGCTCTGAAAGCGTTAATTATTGGGTACAATGGAGGACAATACAAACCCCAAATTAACCGAAACCAAGTTGCTCCAGTCAAGAAAGTTCCATAACACTAATTGCTCTAGGGAAACAAACATTGATTAACTCACTTGTAATATAGGGTGGGCAAAAATAAGGGTCCTATTTTTAAAAATTCATAACTTTTTTATTTATTGATTTTTTTAAATTTTTTTTTTTAGAATAAGTAAAGGACCCCTTCCGAAGCAAGCATGAGCCGTATTAGCCCTAAGGAACGTACCCTCATTTAGAAAACATTATTTTTGCTTAAAAAACTCAAAACAGTGTAAAAAACAATACTTTAGTTTTTGTAAGTTTTAAGAAGTGTTTTTCGGCTAAAATTTGTTTTGTTTATTTCAAAAAATCTCGGAAGGGTCAGTCTACACACACATAAAGTTTGGTGAGTTTAACTTTTATTTTGTGGAAGTTATTCAAATTCAAGTTATTCAAATTTAAAGATAGGACCCTTATTTTGGTATATACAGATATAACAAATACTGACCCAACAGGTCACAGGTGGTCCAGCAATTTCATAACATTTTTATTTTTTATTTAATAATTGAGTACTTATATCGATCTTGACCCAGTTTCCGTGAGTTTCTTGTCGGAAGCGTTCGGCTATCCTTCGCAAACGCCCGAGAGTTGACGAGCCGATTTGTACCAGACGACAATTTTGATACGGTGTGCTGCGTCCTATGATTATAATGTTTTGCTTTTGTTAGGGTTAAAAATATTTATTTGATAACAGTAATTTCGCTCTGTTTTTTTGGTTATTTAAAACATTTCTTGCAACTATAACTAAAAACTATAGAACGCAACAACGTATCAAAGTGCACCTTTCGTATTTCGACCCCTAAAAAAAAAGTTTCTACTTTTTTGGGCAAATTACATATAAACAGTCTCAACAAATATCCGCTATGAAAAAAAATTATGAATTTTTTTTATTATTTTAGATTTTAGGAGGGGGGTCACTTTCCTATATAAGTTATACGTAAAGTGAGCACCCATTTCTTGGCCACCGAATCTCACCTCTCGTATTTCGACCCCTAAAAAAAAAAGTTTCTACTTTTTGGGGCAAATTACATGTAAACAGCCATTTTAGATGTTAGGAGGGGTGGGGGATCACTTTCCTATATAAGTTATACGTAAAGTGAGCACGCATTTCTTGGCCACCGAATCTCACCACTCGTATTTCCTTTTTTTTTAGGGGTCGAAATACGAGGGGTGAGATTCGGTGGCCAAGAAATACGTGCTCACTTTACGTATAACTTATATAGGAAAGTGATCCCCCACCCCTCCTAACATCTAAAATAATAAAAGATTTCATTTTTTGTTCATAGTGGATATTTGTTATGGCTGTTTACATGTAATTTGCCAAAAAAAAAGTAGAAACTTTTTTTTTTAGGGGTCGAAATACGAGAGGTGAGATTCGGTGGCCAATAAATGGGTGTTCACTTTACGGATAACTTATATAGGAAAGTGACCCCCCCCCCCTCCTAAAATCTAAAATAAAAAAAATTTTCATAATTTTTTTTCATAGCGGATATTTGTTGAGGCTGTTTACATGGGGGGGGGGGTCGAAATACGAAAGGTGCACTTCTATAAATTTACCATATTTTTTTGATAACAGTAACTTCGCTATGTTTTGCTTGTTTTATTTTTTCTGTTGTTGTTTCTTTTAGAAAATTTGTTGAAAATATAACTTAAAATCATAGGACGCAGCACCGTATCAACATTGTCGTCTGGTACAAATCGGCTCGTCAACTCTCGGGCGTTTTTCGTTGTTTTACAAAAGGACGCAACCAATTTCACCGCTTTTGTTAATGGCATTCGAAACGAAAAGATGTACGACGTTTGCATCTATTTTTGTTTGTCTGTCCTCTTTGAGTCATTCTTATTTTTCTTTTATTTTAATATTGATCCAAGTTGAATGGATGTTACAAACAGTGTCTTAATTTACAAACACAAAGAAAAAAAAGAAAATTTCGTTTTTAGACTCATGCACCGTTCTCTTTATGATGGCCTTCTCTGTGTGTGCGTATTTTTATATACATATATAATATATAGGTAAGTAAATGCCTCGATTGTACCAAAGTCTTGCCCTTTGTCTGTTTCGATATCGGAAATTATTGTCAATAAAATAAAATGACGTTCAATAGTACTATAGAGACTGTTAGAATATCTCTCCTATTTCGCGTGGGTTTCGCTCATATTTATTCTAGCATTGATTGTTGATCAACAATCTTAAATTGTATTTCTTGACCCGAAATAAAATTCTTATATCCTTTTTAAAATCTTGAAAATATAACTTTAATTCAATGTTTGGTTATCTTGAACTTTTCAGCTTAAAATTAAAAAAATTGAGATTTTAAGACCTAAAAAGTTGTGAAAAACGGACTGTGGGAAAAGACGAAGAAGACTGATCCCCCGTCTTAAAATGTAAATTTTGTGAATTTTTTTTCCCAAAACTCCGGAATTCTCTCGCGACATGATAGGTTATTGTAAGCAGAAGAAGAATTTTAAAGATTTGAGATGGTCAAAAAGAGGGGGATCAGTCTACGTTGAATTTATATTGAAAACTGATCCCCCGTCTTAAAATCTAAATTTTCTGAAATTTCTTTCCAAAAACTCCGGAATTCTCTACTGACATGATAGGTAATTGTACACCGAAAAAGACTTTTACAAAAATTGAGATGGTCAAAAAGTGGGGGATCAGTCTACGTTGAATTAACATTGGAAACTGATCCCCGCTCCTAAAATGTAAAATATTTGAATTTTTTTCCCAAAAACCCCGGAATTCTCTAGCAGCCTGATAGGTAAGTGTACACCGAAAAAAAACAAAAACTGGTCATTAAAAAATTGTGAAAAACGGACGGATGTTATATTGACCGAAATGTTGTGAATATAGTAACCAAAATACGAATCGTAGTCTGAATGATTTTAAAAAAATACAAATTATAAATCCTCATTCCGAAACCTTAAAAATTAATTTATATTAGAATTTTATTTCCAGTAAAAAAAAAATACCATTTTGGACCCAAGAACTGATTTTTCATCCAGCATTTTGTCCCCCCCCCCCCAAAAAAAAAAATGCAAACTAGGCGAGATATTCAAAGGGTTCCGAAAGTACAATCGAACAAAATAAAAGTTGTACTAATTAATTTTGAACTTAAATTTAATTTTCTTGAAAATAATGGTGCTTCTGCTGTTTCACAATGACATTAAAATATTTAAAGAAATGTATAAACGTTGTTATGTACTTACGTGTTAGCTGAAAATAAGATTGTACAGAAAAAATTACGCAAATTCATCTAGTATTTATTAAATTATAAGAAAAAGAAGAAAAAAACGATCTTACGTATCGGTAGACATTTCAGCTTATTAAGTAGGAAAAGGAGATAACTCTATTCTTGGGGGGGGGGGGGGGGGCAACGTCAAAATATTTTTAAAAATGGTGGTATATAGATAAAACCGTTTTGTTTTTTTTAATTTAATAAATACTCGATGAATTTGCGTAATTTTTGGTGTACAGTCTTCTTTTCAGCTACCACGTAAGTACATAACAAATTTCGGTCCATTATGTCAACAAAATGGCGACAAACAAAATTCCCTTCCTCATTTCTAGAAGAGTGAATCGAAAGGGGAGATAATTCGAATTATTTTAAGTGTCTTAATTCTTTTCTTAATTTTCCGAAAATGGACGTCAATGCGTTACATTTTAAAGACATTTTATTAACTGAAATATATTTTATATGATGTCAAAGTTACTGAAATAAATCTATTCTATTTCCCTTTTAATGTATTTTATTACAAAAATACTTTTTTTAAATGTTTCTTCTGGCAAATTTTCATGCTTCTCTATCCGTGTTACGGTTTCCCGTGACGAAAAAAGTCGAATATGATCGTTTCGTTATGAGTCCCCCTAAAAAATAGTTCAGATTATTTCCCCTTTGATTCACTCTTCTAGAAATAAGGAAGAAACTTTTGTTCGCCGCCATTTTGTTGTCATTATGCAGAAGCACTCAAAATTTATACATTTCTTCAGCTTTTCTTTTTAAGAGAGGCCTAACATGTCATTGTGAAACTACAGAAGCACCAAAATAATTTACGACGTCGAAACAACTTTTACCTTAAAATCATTGGCTTTTAATTTGTCGCTTTAAAGAACCAACTCTTGATTCTTTGGTGCGACAGGGGTGTGTTCAAAACATTTGTTTCGGAACACAAATCAACTATATTACTTTGGTTACTTTTATTTAAAATATTTCTAGTTTTTTTTTTTTCTTGTAGTATCTGTTCTGATGGATACTGCACCCTATAGACTGGTATTGTCTTGGCCATTCGGTGCTTGATTCTGCCGGTCTGTGGGTTTGTCCTGTGCAGTTCTAGGAGGTCCACCCTCCCAGGCTTTGCCTCCCCTCTTTGGGGAGGAGTAAGTTTATTGCTTACTGCCTAAGGCGCCCCTACCGAGGAATGCCGACGGGGCTGCCAGGCAATTTTTTAATAGCCAGAGTGCTCACCTTCTCGGGCGCTGGCTTTTCAAGCCCCACTTTCCTGACCCGACCTTGGGTCACATCTTGTGGGAGTAAGATAAAACTGGCCTTGTGCCTAACCTCCTGGAGAGGAGGTAAATTCTTTTGTTTTTGTTGTTAAGGAGTGTAAAATTGTGAGTATCTTATTATTTTTTAAATAATTGTAATTGTATTCTTAGTATTGCCCGCACTGAGGATTGAACCTTCAACCTCCAGAAGATTGTCGCTCAGAACTGATTGTGACTATACATTTTTATCCGTTGCACCACGGGTTCAAATACTATTTCAAATAATACAAATTATCAATCCTCATCTTTAAAAATTCCGAAACAAAATTAGTATTGTTTTAATTTTTGGTTTGGTAGTTTTGTTTTACGGCATATCAACCCTTTTTGGGTTATTTAATGCCGAATCTGGTCATTATAGTAAAAGATTTATGTTTCAAGTTCTAAAAATAAAATTAAAAAGGGGAGGGAGAAAGGGAGAGGGGCTGTTGTTTTTGTTTTTGGTTTTGTAGAACATAATTAAGTTTTACAAAAAAAAAAAAGAAGAAAAACAAAAAACGTCAATGTAGGTGAATTTCGTCTCAGGGAGCCACAGGGCAGCTTGATCTGGTTTTAATTTTTGTACATATCTTAAAACAAATTTCGACTACAAATACATGAATTATTTTAACATTAAATAAATAAATGAATAAATGATAAAGTTCTCAAGTAATTAAATTCATCTTCTACAATGCATGTCTTTTTGATTTTAGTTTTGTTCGCCCCAAAACAAGGGGGCACATTGCCACTGAAACACAAGGGGCTACTGTGACAGGGGTAAAATTTATAGGGGACAACCTGGGTGGGAAGTTTGGTAGCAAGCTGACTGTTCACATTAAATTTAAATTTCTGCATGTTGGTATGGTCGGTGAAACCGGGAGCCGGGAGGGAATTTCAAAGGTCTGCGGGAAGAAGCTATAGAGTTGGAGTTTGTAGTAGCATCGCTGCGTCTGTGTTTATTTGACTTTGGTTATTTTAGATGCAGAAGAAAAAGGGTCACCAGAGGTTACTTATCTGCCTCCAACAGCAGGAAGATATGACACAAGGTCGGGGAAGTGGGATTTGAAGCCAGCTCCATAAAGGAAGAGCAGTCTGTCCAAACAAAAATTGCCTAAGCAGCTCGTCGGCATTCCCTGGTAGGGGTGCCTCAAGTGATTAGCAATCAATTAAGCCCTTCTCGAAGGGTGAGTAATTAAAGCCTGGGAAGGTGAACCTCCTAAAACTGCACAGTACCATACGACAGCCTGACAGAGAACAAGCCACTTAAAAATGAATTAGACTTTTCTCGTCTCGTTTTGGTATCAACTAACTCCGAAGGGTCACCAGAGTTCCAGTTCTCTACAATTTATATTAATTTTACAACTTTCCGCAATGCAGAAACACAAAAATAAAAGACAGGTTGGTTTGTCCGGCATGTAGTAAAGAAAAGAAATTGAGTCCAAGTCTTTTGGTCTTGCCAAAGCCATGATGAGAGGTGAGCAAATGATTTGACGTCCTGTCAGGTTAGCATCATGATTGGAACCATTCATATTAGGCATGCAAGCAGACTTGGGTGGAAATGCAGAAAGGCGCACATGTTCTAATCACCCGTGTATCACTATGTGAGTTTAAACATGCCTGTATTAGCTAACCGAACGACATACTAATCACTATGCGAGTGATTAGTATGTAAATACAGAGGAAAATAGATCTTATGTTACTGCTACAAAGCTATTAGAGTAGTATATCTTCCGGCATCTACAGTGCAGGGGTCAGATTTTGCTGCTAGTCGAGTGTGTCGGAGGTTTTTATGTTGACTGGGTACAAGTGCTATAATTGCATTGGAGCACATTCTGTTAGAATACTTGTAAAACAAGCACATGAATGCAACGCTGCAGTGATGCAATAAGGTTAGAGTTTGGCAGATATATGAGGTTAGAAATTCTTTTTTGTACCCTGTCCAATAGGGAGAGGCTAATGGTTAGTGCACCAGACAAATGTGGCAGCAATTCCTCCATGCACACGTAAATTGCGGCTTTGTAGAGCTATGGGATACTGGCAAGTTTTTAGCCTGGTATAGGGAGCCTACCTTCTTTCTACAATACATTTCTAATGTTCAAATATTAGGTTGTTCGGAAAAAATTATGCTGCTTTTTAGTTGTTCCTTTTTCGACATGTTAAAATATGTCAATATATTTACATTTCCGGTTAGAGCATACTTCAAGCTATCTCTTGAGAAAGAAGGTTCCTCCCTCTTAGACAGAGTAAAAAAAGAGCTTCTAATCTAATAGGTCGCATGTTGTCTAGCAAGCTTAAGAAATAAAGTTAAAAAATTATTTACCTCGTCTTAATTTTTAGCTCTTTGAAATGGAAGATTGTAAAACCCATTTTAGGCACTTGATGTTTTTCTATTTCCATAAAAGCAAAAATGCCTCTCAAACAACAGATATGTTCAGTGTACGGTGAAAATGCTTTAGCTAACAGAACTGCACAGAAGTGTTTGGAAAAGTTTAAAGCTAGTCATTCTAGCCTTAATGATGAATAACGCTCAGGCAGACCATCCTCTACAGATGATGACCAAATCAAGACATTGATTGAAAATAACCCACACTAGACAACACGAAAAGCTTAACATATCAAAATCCACAATTAATGAGCATTTAATTAAATATTTAATGTCATACATTTTTTTATGATTTTTCAGTTCATTTAAAAATCGGCACATAGTTTCCGGGCAACCTGATGCTAAAAAACGCTTACATACAACATTTATTCACAGCTGACCAACCAATAATTGTTTCTGCAAGTAGTTGCCCATTCATACACCTAGACATCAAATAATTCTACCTTTCGATCACACAAAACATGCTAAATAAGGCCGTCATTTTTGCATAAATTAACAAATGCTGAGAATAATCAAAAACACTTGAAAATCACTAATATTCAAGCAAGAAAAAGCTTGGATGACAAAGTGGAACAAAGAACTTTTGATGTGACGGTGGGATATTTTGACGGCGTCAGAGTTAGTATTAATCTTTTATTATACTAAAGCTAAATTAATCAACGTTTAACATCCACCCTTGAACATTCAGTTGAGCTATGACAATAGTAATGCATTGCATGATTACAAATGGTGAAGTGAACCCCAGGGTAAAAACAAAAAAAAACACGCCTATTTATGAAATAAAACCATGATTATTAGAAAAAGTACCACACAAATTCATAAAGTTAAACAATAATTTTTCTAAGATTTATTCTAATCTAAAACAGCATTTATTGATTTTATTGTTCCGTGTGCATCTATTAGTAAGGGTTGCCAAACGATATTTCACTCTCATAAGTAATAAATGTTTCTTGAATTTAGTAATTAATTATGAATGTAAATTCAAAATTAAAGTTAGTATAAAATAAAGTAAAGTTTATAGGGATTTAGGTGATGAGAAAATTATTGCATCGCCATTATGTAGTAGGGTCGCTGCGTTTGTATCCATCTTACTGGCCTTGCTTGATAAGAAGAAAAGGGTCACCAGCTTTCAGTTATTAAGACAAATTTCTGCATTAGAATTTATATATCAATTTTATTCAACAGTTTCATCAATATAAATATTCTATGTATGGGGGAGGGTAAAAAGTTGTTTTTTGGGGGGGTCAAAATTTTTTTTTTCTTTTTAATTAAAAATATTTCTATGTATGGGGGAGGATAAAATTTTTTTTGGGGGGGAGGAGGTCAAAAAATTTTTTTTTCTTTTTTAAACTAAAAATATTTCTATGTATGGGGAGGGTAAAAAACAAATTGGCGGGGGAGGGGGTCAAAAAAATTTTTTTTTCTTTTTTAATTAAAAATATTTCTATGTATGGGGAGGATAAAAATATTTTTTGTTGGGGGGGGGTCAACATTTTTTTTTCTTTTTTAAACTAAAAATATTTCTATGTATGGGGGAGGGTAAAAAAAATTGAGGTGGGGGGTCCAGAAAGAGTTAGGAACACAATAATATAAAACATGTTCGTTCAGCTGGTAGACATGTACTATGGAAAAATAATTGAGTCCCTAAGTTCCACACATTCACAGTGACAATTCTCAAGAAAATGTTTGTAAAAGGCGCCAAATAGGTTTTGGCGAACGTGGTAGAAAGGCACATGCACAAAATGTTCTAATTGCTCAACATATCACTACTCGAGTCTGAACATGTACCAATCACTACGCGAGTGATTACATGAAAGTGCAAAAGAAAATAGATCTTAATTATGTAACTGCTTCAAGTCAATCTGAAACCCTTTCGTCGATATTGATATTCTGTCCACATTATATATATATATATATTTATATTTATTTATTTTGGTACAGAAAAATTAGTACAACATTCGTACCGTCGGTTTCAAACACGGAAGGACTTAGCCATCCGGCTCTCTTCAGCTTCTGTTGTCATCTGTTTCGGAAATGTGAAGTCACGTGTCACTCTCGTTTGGACGCGTTATTTGCTTAGAGCGTTGTGTATGTTTGTTTAAATTTAAACTTAGTGTAAGGAAGGTTTGAAAAAAAGTGGAGGGGGTGAAAAGTAACAGTTGAGATTTAAACCGTAGGAGGTTTAAAGAGATATAAAAAGATATAAAAATAATAATAATAATAAAATAAAATTTTTAAAAAAATAAATTAAAAAATATAATAAAAAAATATATAAAAAAAAAAAATAAAAAAAAAAATATTTCTATATAATTCCCGTGAGTCAATATTAAAAGTTTCGTATATTTGGCCGTTGCTGTTTTGGGGTATGATATTTATATTTATATATATATATATATATATATATATATATATATATATATATTATTTAAATATGTATTTATTCAGCATACCAAGATATTTGTAAAATGCTCATATATATAGTATATATAGGATATGTTGATAACGAGTACTGATTGTAATTTATTCTCTGCTTGCATAGTTTTTCATTTTCTTTTGCTTTGTTTTATATAATTAGCACTGAAGATAGCCACACCTAGAAATAAATGCACAGGAGTATTTTACAAATATATTGGTGTAAGCTGAAACAATTCTATGCTGAACAAAAGACAAGTTTTATGAAAGCGTGGATCTGTCCTTCATAACATTGATATGGTATAAAATTAAAAAACAAGTATTGAAATATATATAAATATATATATATATATATATATATATAATGTATAGGGCAACATCCTAAACTAATGAACCGATCATTATGAATTTTTAATATGTATTCTATGCAACACAGAAATATATATATTAGTATTTCATGTATCCACATAAAATTTTATAAGGAGATATAATTTTTATGTATCAATTTTCAGTATTTACGTCAACAGTGCTCGATACGTAAGTAGAGCTAGGTAGTAAGCTATGAAAATATATTTATGGCAATTAAGCTACACAGAGGCTCCCGCGTTTCATCCATGGGTGGAATTTTCAGGTTCTTCCCCGGGGATGAAATATATATGTATAGGGCAATATCCTAAACTAATGAACCGATCATTATTGATTTTTAATATGTATTCTATGCAACACAGAAACATGGGCACATTCTTTGTCGATATTAATATTCTGTCCACATTATATACATATATATATATTAATATTCAATATATTTAATTTAATTTTATACCATATCAATATTATGCAGTTTACACCAATATATTTGTAAACTGCTTCTGTGCATGATTTCTTGGTGTAGCTATCTTAAATTATATAAAATAAAGCAAATAAGCAAAAAATAACAATTGAAAAAATGAAAAAAACTAGGCAAGCAGAGTCTAAATTACATCCAGTACTCATTATTAACATTCTATCCTTTTTTACATGGAACTATGATCTTAACATATATCTTATGCTTTTAGCTGTTTGTATTTCTAATCATTCATCATCAGCTTACAAATAAGATTTATGATTCATACATGTTTTTGTTTTCTTCGCAGATGATCAAACCAGTTAAAGCTAATTTACTATTTGCACTGTTATCAGTTCTAAGAAAAACATCTAAATTACTTGAAAATGTTTTTCTAACATAATAGATTTGAATGACTAAAAAAACATGGAAAACCATTCTAAAGATACCAAATCTCAGCATGAAACTTGTGTGATTCCCGTCACACCTAGTAAAAAGTCGGATACTGACAAGCGGCCACAAAGGAAAAGGAAAACATATTTATGTGAAGTTTGTAAATCAGTACTTTCGAACGGTTCATCTCTAGAAGAACATCTGCGGACCCACACTGGAGAAAAACCTTACCCTTGCGAAGTGTGTGGTTTTGCCTTTACCCAGAAGATACATTTGGTGCAGCACATGCGAACTCATACTGGAGAGAAACCGCATTCCTGTGAGGTTTGTGACTCTTCCTTCGCAAGAAAATCAGACTTGGTAAAACATGTACGGACGCACACTGGAGATAAACCATATTCATGTGACGAGTGTGGATCTTCCTTTTCAGATATTTCATCTTTGAAAAGGCACATCCGAAGACACACGGGAGAAAGGCCTTATTGTTGTGAAGTGTGTCGTTCAACCTTTTTAGACAATTCGTCTTTAAAGAAGCATACTCGGACACACACTGGAGAGAAACCATACACTTGTGGAATGTGTGGAGTTGCGTTTAATGATATTTCAAACTTGAAAAGACATTTTCTGACACACACTGGAGAGAAACCTCATTCGTGTCAAGTGTGTGACTCTTCCTTTGCAGAAAAATCGAAACTAGTAAAACATTTGAGGACTCACACTGGAGAGAAACCATACTCTTGTGAAGTATGTAGATCATCTTTTACGACAGACTCATCTTTCAAAAGACATATGCGGATCCATACAGGAGAGACACCATATTCTTGTGAAGAATGTGAGATTGCATTTGCTGTCTTATCAAACCTGAAGAAACATACACTAAAACATCATGCAGAGTAATGAGGTTCTTAAATGGATTATTCAGAATACTATTCTCATCTTTGCTGTTATTTTAGGACAGTGTAACTTCTGAACTTCGATTTATTTGTAATATTCTAGTCTGTTCCAATCTGATATGTTTCAGAATGTTTTAGCTGAAGATTGATTTAGATTATTAAGACTACTATTTTCACTTTGGTTATTATTTTCAGAATGTTTCAGAAGATCGAAAATTACATTTTGAAAATAATAGTAGTTTGAATAATTAGAATTATCTATCATCATCTAAAAAAATTTCGAAAGAAGATGTCATATTTGATATTTTTAAATTATCAAAATTCATTTTTTGGCAAGTATTTTTTATCTGTAAATTTATGGACATTTTGGAAAGATGTAAATAAAACTTATTTATTAACATTTATGATAAATAAAAGTGTTTACGAACGGTACTTTTTAGAATTTGCAACATTACTGTGAGTTCTATTGACTTGTTTACTATCAGCATATTTATTAATTCTGAATGTCTTTGGAAGATGTTTGGCAAACCAATTCTATTTCAGTCACGTAAATAATTTAGAGCTGAAAGAACTCATACAATGCAAGCGAAGTGTCGGATTATTTCTCTTCCCTTCACTAACGTTAGCTGTTAATAGCAGCAGCAGTAGCAGTTCTCTCTTTCCTTTTTCCACCAACAACACATGATGTTTGCTTGTATTCAAGCGGAGTGTCGGATTATTTCTCTTCCCTTCACTAACAACACTAAGGTGTACAAAGAAAAATGATGATGATGATGATGATGATGATGATGATGAAAAGTAAACTCTCACAGAATATGAATATTTGATGGAGGAGGATAGTGCGGATATCATATATTTGGATTTTAGCAAGGCATTTGATACGGTATCTCATTATCGTTTACTAGTCAAAATGAAAAATTTGGGTAAAATGGTAAATATTGTGAGGGAGGTTTTGAAGGATATAACTATGAAGGTAAATGTTAGAAACATTTATTCTGAATCACAGTACATATCCTCCGGTGTTCTGCAGGGTTCAGTATTGGGTCCTTTGTTGTTTTTGATATTCATAAATGACTTACCTAATAATATAAATTCAGAAATAGAACTGTTTGCTGATGATGTTAAACTACTTGCGAGACCGTTATCAAAGGAAATAACACAGATAAATTATCATATTGGGAGGACATTTGGAAATTGGGATTTAAACTAGACAAATATAAAGTACTACATGTAGGATCCAGGAATGTTGGAGTTGAATATGTACTAAACAACAGAGAAATCAAAGAAGTAGATGGAGAGTGCGATTAGGGAGTGGGGTTTGATAATACATTTAAGGCAAATAATCATATTTTGACCATTGTATCGAGGGCTAATAGAATGATCGGGTGGATGGTTAGGAATATTATTTCAAGGGAGACAAATGTTGTGTTAAAGATATATAAAGCTCTAATAAGACCTCCTATTGAATACTGCACCCAGGCCTGGGCTCTAGCAACTAGATATGGAAATTGGAATGTAATATTGTAACTAGAAGGCGTACAAAGAAGGGTGACAAAACTAATAAGTAAAGTAAAGGAGTGCAGTTACAGGGAGAGATTGGACAAATTGGGATTGACTACTTTGCTGGAGAGAAGAATGAGAGGTGATATGATTGAGACTTTCAAGATAATGAATGTCATTTCTAACTATGGTGGGCATTTTTTTAGTATTCCTCCTAGATCTGCAAGGTTATTGTCAAGGCAGTTTTCAAAAACTAGATCTGTTAACCAGTTAACTTTTTTGCTCACAGAGTAATATGTTTTTGGAATAAGTTGCCAGATCGGATTAAGAACAGCAATAGCGTGGATCAGTTTAAGATGAGGTTGGATGAATTCAGAGAAAGTGGTAGGAGGGAGAAATTGAGGGGGCACTTTTGGGAGTTATCAAATGAAATATTTAACAGAATTTGATCGGGATATCGATACTGTACTAAGAGTTTAATTTTTTAACAGTTGAATTGAGGAGATAGTTTAAGGGGAGATGCCCAAGGATGCATAACTCACAAATAAATAAATAAACAGTTACAACGTTAGCTGTTAATATCAGCAGCAGTAGTAGTTCTCTCTTTCCACTAACAACACATAATGTTTGCTCGTATCATCGGTTTAACGTCTGTTTTACATGATTGCATGTTGGACTGTCTGTTTCTTTCTGCTATTTGACTGAAAACGGCTGTCTATTTTTTGCGTCCCCCTCTTTCTTATTATTTTAAGAATTTAAAGTGGGGAATCAGTTTCGTATATAAATATAATGTAAAATGATTCCCATTTCTAGCGTTTTAGTTTTAGGGCATTTAGCAAAAGTTTTTTACCACTAGTCCGAGTGGCTGCCAGTTAGAGTAAGGTTAGAAGAGCGTAATAAATGTTTTGAAAAATAATTTATCAGAGAATTTTTAATTTGAAAAATAATTTATTAGATAATTTTTATTTTGAAAAAAAAATTCATTGAATGTTTTCAAACATAATTATGTGTCTTGCCAATTGTAAATGATTACCAGCCGAATAGATTATAGCTGTCAGTAATTTTGCAATAAAGCTTGGTGAGTTATGCAGTACTAGGACTTCGATTTCAAACAATTTCAGTTGTGTTTTAAGAACGGATCCAGACAGTGTGAAGATATGACTTAGATTACTTTAGCTGTTTAAGTAAAGAAAAGCTTGTCAATCCTCTCGTGTTCTCATTCGGCAAAGGTATTTCTTTTTCAAACAAATCCTTGCATGGAAGTAAATGATATGAGAATAATATGATAGATGTGTAATGTGTTAAAAACAGGCTTAGATCTGATGACCTCAGAGGAAGATTAAATCTGGACAGTATATTGAGATGTTGGTTTGATCACCTTGGAGAAAATGGATGAGAGTGCTTGCATTAGTAGATGTAGAACAATTGAGGTAACAGGGACAGTTTATAGATAAAGACCAAGGGAAACATGGGAAGAAGTTATAAAAATAGACTTTAAAGAAAGAGGGATAATTGAATACCTGGATAGAGATAGGGTAGTTTGGAAATCAAGTTCTAAAAGCCGTCCAACACATGCTAGCATGTAAAATGGACGTTAACAGATGTTAAACTGATGATGATGATGATGAGCGATAGGTTAGTTTAGATGATACTTAGCAAAAAATATTGTTTGAAATTCAGAGAATATTGATTAATTGGTGTCTAATGACGAGATAAAATTCGATTCAAATGTTTCACATCTGAATTTTCAAATTAGGGCTTTTGTCCATTTTATTCCCCCTAAATCCTTTTAAAATACTCCAAAGAAACTCAAATTTAGGGAATATTTATTGATTATTAACATTTCACAAATATCGAAGAAATCTGAATTTTCATAAGTGTTTTCCACCTCCGTTAAAACCCACTTTGCATGAAATAAGATTAAACTAAATATAGCCCAATTTGGAACCCTTATGCCTAGCAGTTCAGTTCCAGAATGTTTAATGATCGGTTAATTACTTTAGGAGTGAATCCTGTACGTACAAATATATAAACAAATACACATACTTAACTTTATATAGATAGAGATAAAGCAGGTTTTTATAATGTATATACTTACCTAGATAAAATAAAACAAGATATTAGTTAAACAATGAATGCATCGAAAATAATAAAACATTTTTATCTGGTGTCGCAAACATGACAACAAATTTTCTATTAAATATCACTAAATACTGATAACGCAATTCTTTAGTAAATGTGTTGGTTGGAGTGAGTTTGGGGAACTTCTGTTATTACTAACCAGCAGAGCATTATCACTGTCGACCTAGGAGTAAGTTTCAAGTATGTGTACGCAGTGTGGTGATGTATAGAAGAAAACCTAGCCAGTGGCGTTTGAGTACAGGCTTGCATGGAGAGAAATGATATTAGAATGATATGATGGATGTGTAATGAGAGTTTTAAAGACAGGCTTAGATCTGATGACCTCAAAGGAAGATTATATCTGGACAGCATATGGATATTTTGTACTGATGGTTCACCACTTATCAAGGCCTGTGGGCCATTTGAAGACAAGGGTCAAGAGGATTGTTGGTTGGAAAATGATTGCCGTCACGAGAGCATTGGAAATAGTGAGTGGAATGGACGTAAGAAGATTTGATGACGGCTCAACAAGTATTTGTTTGCATTAGACCTGAAGATGACCATGTTGCAGTCGATTGGGAAGCAGACTTGTGATATCTTGTTTTACAGATGGGATGATCTAGGAAAGAAACTTTGTTTATGGAACTTCCATTTTGTTATTAGTAAAAAGAGAGAGAAAGGAAAGTTGGTTGATGTGGTTGTAGCTAGACGAGTTCTTGCTTTGAATGTTATACTGGGGGGGGGGGGGTGAATTGGAGCTCAGTCAAGTACCTACCATGAATATAACGATGCAGTAGAGAGAGACTAGCAACATCTCTTCTGTGTGAAAGAGGCTGTAGGGACGAGAAGAAATCGTCCCCAGCTAGATTGCAAAGTTTATTTTGTACTCTGTTAAGACAAGAAAGAGTGATCCGAGCGGTACCTCCCCAGTTATGATAGCAATAATTCATCGTAGGGTGAATCTGACTGTTATAGAGTTGTAGAGAATTGCATCAGGAGGTAATTTTTTGAGCGGTAGAATGATCCAACCATTTTTTTGAGCATGTGTGTAGAACAGTAGACTTCAATGGTATAGCCATATTGAAAGAATGGATGAGTTCTTACTATAGTAGATGTAAAACAGTTGAGGTAGCAGGTTCAGTTCACAGGGGAAGACAAAGGAAAATATGGGAAGAAGTGATACGAATGGACTTGAAAGGAAGATGGATAAAAAAAGACCTGTCCAGAGATTGATTAGTTCGGAAGTCATTTTCTGAAAGCCCTCCATTAAACCGAATATGATGATGAGTATGATGACGATGATGATGATGATGATGACGATGATGATGCCGACATGTACAACGAGTACAACAAATGCATCTGACAGTTCCAGCCCGAAACTCGAAAATTAAATGATTCCTTGATTCATTGTCGAATAATTGGAAACAAATCAAATAATAAATGAAATGAAGCAGAGCCTAAAAAACACACACGTGAAGTGATTAAATTCGTTTGTGGAACTGAAAAGGTATAAAAATGTAAATACAATGCAGGCGAAACTGTTCGGATAAAAAAGGGAGAACAGTATAATGTTGCTTTTTTTTCTCAACTTCAAATGCTAATGAATCAACTATAATAATAGAAATACAATAAATTGCAGTTGTTAGATTGTTAAAAAATATGTCGATTCATTCAATGAAAGAAACATGAAATACATAATTAAATTAAGTGAATGTGTTGTAATTCCACAAACTACAAATTCACATGCAAAATGCCTATTAGACTAACTGGCATGACGACACTTATTTTTTAAACACTTTTATTAGTAAAATTACATTTAAATGATTTCCCTCATCAGTATATTTCATAATGTATTAATTTTGAAAAACACAGGTAACATTATATTGACATATTATAGATCTCCAAAGAATAATTCCAAGTTAAGAAATACTATTGAGTAAATCACAGGCCTTTGGGCCTTGTAAACTAATCACAGACAGGTTCGATAGTTTTCTGAAATAATACCATATTAGAGTCGCAAGAGCCAACTACTCACCGCTAAGACCCAAGAGAACCGCTTTACGAAAGCCAAGCAAGTCCTTAACAAACACTCAATCTAGTTAGGGATTCTCTGTCTCTTATCAGATGAGAAGACCGTGTGCCAGGACCAGCTGCATAACGGTGATTGTCTGTGG
>OY744525.1:148810643-148940643 GCA_963556195.1 Sepiola atlantica
TGCTTGATCTTTATAATAATCTTATTAAGTTTGTTCTATAGGATCTAAATTGAGGGGTTAGGATTGGATTGGATTGGTTGGTTTTGCGGCATATCAACCTATGTGGTCATTTAATGCCGGAGTTTTTTTTTTTTGGGGGGGGAGACTTTTTTAGCCTTTCCTCCCTTTTTTATAAAATCGAACTAAGAAATTAAATGTTGTATTTATACATGGATAAGTATATTTGGGTAACTTTAAATTTCCTTAAATTTTCTTATATATCCGTAAGCTGGATCTCACCATCGGATGTAGTTTAAGGTCATATCCAGGACCGGGAGTAGGGTAGGAAAAGTAAAATAAAAAAGGGGAGGGAGAAAGGGAGAGGGGCTGTTGTTTTTGTTTTTGGTTTTGTAGAACATAATTAAGTTTTACAAAAAAAACAACAAAAAAAACGTCAATGTAGGTGAATTTCGTCTCAGGGAGCCACAGGGCAGCCTGATCTGGTATCACCAGGAGGGGTTAGGGTTACGGTTTATATGTATATTGCGTGAAAAAGAAGGACCACATATTGTACAAGAATATGTTTTCTTTCTTTTGTTTTATTTACTTCAGTCGAAGTTCTCAGAAATCAAGGCTGTCCTTCCTGGGGCTAACACTTGATCTCTATATGAGGTACATAGATATCCGTGTGGTCGATTAAACTTTGATTTAATAAAGAAGTGAAGAACATTAATTTTCCTATCATGTTTCTGAAATTTTTGTTCTAAGTGATAGTCATCTGAAAGTTGAAAGTCCAATCCTCGGTGCGGGCGATATGAAGAATTGTGAATTGCAAATTACTGAAGACTTCTCCCAGTCATGGCTGACGGAACGAGAGCATGCTACCTCATGGATTGAATAAAGAGTTCCGGACGAAATTCCGTCCAGATCCCCGAGTTCGACACAAATATATCCGAAGAAGGCCAAAGGTTACAGTGGGCGAACCATTGTGATAATAACACTCAAGATGAGAACAGTAGTCCGAATAATCGAAATTATACAAAATTATTTTCCTCTCCCAAATTGACAATTTAACTACGTCACAGTATATTTTCCTTTTGGTCTCTTGGTCTCTTGGTCATACCGGATTCCAGGACAATAGTATTTCTGGTCTGTTGGAGGTAACATCACTAGGAAAAGGTGCACCATTTCTCACACTAGTCAGTGTATAGCCGTATCGAGGGGAACTTATTTGGGCTTCGAATACTATGTTATTTTTCATATTTGGTCAGGGTTTACTTATAGGGTGATGTATCCTCATGTCAAGTTGTCCTGACAAACCTTTGTACAGAGAGACCGAAGACACTCGAAGATGGTGTTTAGTAGGTAATTCAAACTCGCGTGCGGGATCACATATGTATTTTTACATCATATCGCTTTGTAAATCATTTACTACAAATTTCACAAGAATAAGATTTCTCCCTTTTTTTCTATTTCACTTAGATCTCAGAAATCACGGGGCCCCTACTTGAGACTAATACTTGATCTGTATATGAGACACGTTGATATCAGAGTGTTCAATTATAGTTCTCTGTTACCTCTCCAATCTTGATTTAGTAAAGAAGTGAAGAACATTAATTTTCCTCTCCCCAACTGACCAATGTACTATGCTGTAGTATATCTTTCTTGTAGTCTCTTGGTCTTGCCGGATTCCAAGACAAGAATTTATCTAGCCTGGTCGAGTATCCAGCTTAGTGCAGTTACTTGAGGTAAAATCACTTGGAGAAGGTGTATCATTCCTTACATTAACCAGTGTATAGTCGTATTGAAGGGATCTTATTTAGGCTTCAAATACTATGTTATTTTGAATATTTGGTCAGGGTTTACTTATAGAGTGAAGTGTTCTCATGTCAGGTTGTCCTGACAAACACTTGTACATATGTGTGTGTGTTTGTTTGTGCAGTATAAGTGTGTATATATATCTGAATTTCTCTGATAAATAAAATTCAGTCAGGGAGGATTATACGAAAAAAGAAGAGAAAAAAAATATGCTTATACTTCTGACAAGGGTGTTTTTCACCGAAAGTACTCAAGTTTAAAACAAAATGTTTTAAGGTAAATAAATAATTTATTTTGAAAAACATAAATAATTTGCGTTGTCCAGGTTTTCATAATATTAAAAAAAAATATTCTCCTTATTATTGCCATTTCAGCAACGTTTTCAATGTGTGACGTTTCAAACTAAATAAAATTATATTTTACAAAAGCATCCTAGTCTGTTGTACAGTATATTTTTTTTCCAGTCATTCAAAGGAATTCAATTCTTGAGAATAATACTGTAATGTTGTCATATTTGGGCTGGTGAATCTCTTTCCCATTTGAGGGTTCATTATCAGGTTCAGAAGCGTATCTGTAATTTGGTTGTCTTCCAGCCTTTCTTCTTCTCTCCTCCCGCTCTCTCACAGACATGATGTTGCTAGAATCAGCCTATTCTATAAGTACTATAATGGCATGTGTTCTTCAGAATGATTCTAAGATACAAATGACAAGCAACGGACTCAGTATAACACCCTGATGTATATATATACATATATATATATATATATATATATATATATATAGTCTCGGAAGTTTCTCAACCATTAAAACTATATTAAAATAAAAAAAATTTAAAAAACAACTTATAGTCCCAAGTCTTCCAGTGGAAAATCACTCATGTAAGTCAATTTATTTTTTACAGTTATTATATTAGTTTATTTCTAACACTATTTTAAGGGATCATCAGTTGTTTACCATGAAAACTGTTTCGGGAATATATATATGTACATATATATACTCCTACTTTATATATATATATATATATATATATATATATATGTACATATATATACATATGTACTCCTACTTTAACATTAAATTTCAAATACAATGCCTAATTCTCTTACACTGTCACACACATATACACAAGGTCACTTTTCGTAACTTTCGACAATCTGAGGACTCAACATTTCAGATGAACATTTACTCACATAAAATCATTTTCAACCAATTGTAATTTTGTATATAAATAAATTGTGCTCGTTAAACATGTTTTATCTCTTTTATTCAACTTTCATATTTTTACCGGTTTTCATCCATTTTTCAACATTTTATAACAATTTACTTACCCCAATTCTACACAAGCACTCTTTCTTTTTCTCTTTCATCATTTGTCCATCACTTTCACTTCAGCAGTCACCAGAATACCACATTTACTCTATGGGATATCCTACTCAAGATATCCTTAATCATTTGAACTTTATATATATATAATATATATATATAGGCAGCATCTTCTCTTGCAGGCAAATATTGTTGAATATAAGAGACAACTCATGTCTAGATATCCTTTGGTAGATCCTTTCAATAGTCCGAATTAGGATCTTAGATTTGGAGGGGAATTGGCTGATGAATTTGCCATAATTTGGATTTGTCTCCCAAGTACTTTCGAACCCATCTGGGTCCATCTTCGGGGGAATGAGGTTAATCAGGTGTAGACCATGTGTTAGTATTTATAGAAGGTTTTTGGCGGGAATTA
Source organism: Sepiola atlantica (assembly GCA_963556195.1). Lineage (NCBI taxonomy): Eukaryota > Metazoa > Mollusca > Cephalopoda > Sepiida > Sepiolidae > Sepiola > Sepiola atlantica. Next base: position 148,814,179 of record OY744525.1, read on the forward strand.
TGTACTAAGTACGAAACTATATTTGGAGCTATAAATATTTTAGAATATTATTACTGATATTAAAGTTAATTCTATTAATTAGGGTTTTTTGAGTTTTCATATATAGGACTTCTAATATATGGAGTCTTTGTTTGTTAGTACTAAATATATATATATATATATATATATATATATATATATATATATATATATTTCATGTATCCACATAAAATATTATAAATTAATATAATCTTTTATGTATGGATTTTCAGTATTTATTTTAACAGTGCTCAATAGGTGAGTAGATCTAGGTAGTAAGTTATGAAGATATATTTATGGCAATTAAACTACACAGAGCTTTCCGCGTTTCATCCCCTGAAGATTCCCTACGGGGGTGAAATGCGGAAACCTCTGTGTAGCTTAATTGCCATAAATATATTTTCACAGCTATATATATATATATATATATATATATAATATTTGTTATTGTTTATTATCTATGTACGTATATGTTTCGTCCTTTTTAATCTGGACTCATCAGCATAGAGATATGACTATTCACTACCGGTCATGCGATTCGAAACAAGTATTTTTCAACTCAAATCCAACGTTGCTAACCGCTCGGCCAATTCTGAACAGCTGATAAACAATGATAATTTTAATACTTTTTAAAGCGGCTTGACGTGTTAGTACTACCATTACAGTGCTCTACTTTTTTACGAGGAGCGACAAATATATATATATATATATATATATATATATATATATATATATATATATATATATATAGTAAGTTGTGAAAATATAACAATAAAAATACATTAAATATTTAGGTGATAAAAATCATAAATATTTCTAAGCAGGGCGTTGTAGTCCATTGGTAAGATGCTGGCCATCAATAAGATAAGGACATCAATATCAGGGGTTCGATCCTTGTCTGCGTTGGCCGGAAACCCGTGCCCATGGATTACTTTTATGTACGTATAAAATTAATAAATATATATATTAACGAAAACTACGTCCTATAAAATTTAGGGCGACTAATAATGCAATTTTCTGCATCTTAATCAGGCAGTGGAACAATCGCAATAGTAGTAGTAAGCAAAAACGACGAACGCTGCAATCACCAATAAAAGCAATTACATAAAAATACTAATATATATATATATATATATATATATATATATATATATATTGGAATAAAATGTAAAGTGCATCAAAAAAATAAAAATAAAAAATAAAAACAGGTTAGTAAGACCCTACCAACCTTTAAAAAATAGGCTATCCAATGTTTCCCAGTTTGCATAGACACGGAAAAAAGCGATTTGATCTCTAAATGGGAGTGGGATTTGAAGTTAATGATGCCCTTCTAACTGGGTTAAAATAAAAGTATGGAGTGGGTTTATTGGATGCTTTCTATAATAACAACAAATAAAAAGTTTGGAAAAGAATTCAGATTTTGATCCCAGACATGAATATTGACATCCCAGATGAGCGAGTGAGTGAATTCGCGATATCAGCAGACAGCAGTATCTACAGTAAGGAACGTATCTTCGTTTGACACCGGTCAGCTTAAAACAAAAAAAATTTGATTCATATTTGCCAAAACAAGACAGTTAATTCTAATGTTTTAGACTTTAAAATGTTAATACTTTTAATTTTCCGTTATTTTCCCAGTTTTAGGAAAGCAGTGAAAAAGCATCTAAAAAGGTTAGTGAAATGTTCGTTTTTTTGTTTGTTCAAATCTTATGAAGCTCAAATGATAATAAAATAAAAACACGATTTAAATTGGTTTAACAAATGTCTAATTTAATTTATCTAGAATCGAGTTTCAAATTCATTTGTACTTAATTTATTCAATTAAAAAACGTTTGGTATTATTGTAGATTAACACCAAAGCTAAATGCTCCCTCCCCCCCAAGAAAAATTAGATTCTACTTTATTTAGGCGATTACGTGTGAACATCCTGAAAATGTTAGCAAAAAGAAAAAAAAAAACACATTTAAAAAAATTATTTTAGAATTCAAGGTCAGTCTCACGTATACTTTTAACGTAAAATGATCCCCCATTTCTGGACCATTTTTTTCGTTTTAGGTCAGTTAACTAATTTTTTGTTTTACTATGAGAGATAAATCCTGGGAGGTTTTCTTTTTGGGAGGGGGTTCTACTCGTTTTTAGGTTATTACGTGCGGTTTTACGACCTTGCCAGTCGAAGCCCTAAAAGGAGGATAATTTTTCGTTAAATTTATATACGAAACTGATCCCCCAATCTAAATTCTAAACAAATTTTTTTTTTCTTCTCTTTTCCGACAAGTTCACACGTAGTCCCCTAAGAAAAGTAGAATAATTTTGTTGTTGGGGGTTAATCTACAAATTTACCAAAAGTTTTAATGTATAAAATTAATTTTGTATTTTATCATCCGTTACGAAAATAAAACAATTTATGTTGATTAAAAATGGACTGAGTTTTTACCATGACTCATATTGAAAGTTTCATCTTTTTCATTTTAAATTGCTAGAATAAATAAAACTATAAATTAACGCTGAGTTTTGGTAAATTTGGAGATTAACACCTTGCGTTGACCCCCTTCTCTAAAAAAAAAAAAGATTCTACTTTTTTAGGCGATTACCATGAAAAACTTTGCAGAAAAAGGAAAAAACAAAATGAAACAAAAAAATAATGAATTTAGAATTTAGAGTGGGAGATCAGTTTTATATATAAATTTAACGTAAAATGATCCCCATTCCCGGACCATTCTTACTTGTTAGGGTCGTTAACCAAATGTTGTTATTACTAACCTTTAGTCTGAGTGGAAATTGTCTAAAGAAATAGACGTCCCCCCCCCAAAAAAAAAACATAATTTATCTCTCATAACAATAAAGAAAATTTGATTAACTGCCTTAAAACGCTAGAATTTCCCGAAAATGGGGAATCATTTTACGTTTAATTTACATTTGAAACTGATCTCCCACTTTTAAATAAATCTTTCCGCCAAACTTTTCAGGGTGTTCAAAAATAATCGCTTAAAAAATGTAAAATCGCATATTTTTAGGGGGTGGGGGGGTACCTGAGGAAGATGTAAACTCCCCCGGGGGGGGGGGGTACCTGAGGTTAGGGTTAATCTACAATAATACCGGGTTTTCTGATGAATTACTTCACTCCAACCTTTAAGATCTTATGTTACTGATTGAAAAAAAAATTTAAAAACTTTGGTCAAAATTTATTTTTTATTTTTTTCACTTTTTTTGGATACCATCAATTAGGCACCGAATTTTCAGATTGTATTTTATTGTTTTAACTGACTTGTTCAATTTTTAGTGGGATGTTCACTGGTAAAAGTCTATACGAGCCCTGTCTAAAAGGTATCCAACCGTTATATTTTCCGTGCGAAATAGAGACGATAGGGCGACACCACTCTACACAGTGAAAGAAGACACGTTCATGCGCATGTATGAATTTTATCACCGCCTTCCTGCGTGTTAATCGCTGCCTGTCGATCGCTGAGTGAGGTGTTACACAACGTGTTTGTCGGATTACCGATTCTCTCAAGATGACTGAACGTGTTAAGCAAAGGTACTGCATCAAATTCTGTCAAAAGCTTGGTGATTCTCAAAGCAAAACAATTAGTAAGATTATGCAGATGTTTGGAGAAGATGTGATGGGTGTAACACAAATTAAGGAGTGATTCAACTGATTCAAAAATGGCCGCACATCAGCGGAGTGTGATTAGCGTTCTGGCAGGCCCCAAACTGCTCGGAGTTCAGCTGTTGTTAAGAGGGTGCAAAATTTGGTGGTTGAAGATCGTCGTTCAACTGTGCGGGAGATCGCCCAAGAGGTCGGAGTGAATAAAGATTCCGCACATGCAATTTTGATGTTTTTTATTAACCTAACCACTAACTCTAAGTCCAGGGTTGCAATATGCCAACCCGGGTAACAGGTTAGTTGTTCTGGTAATGAAGCGAATGTTGTTTTTTTCCCCCTTGTTTTCGGCCCCCTTTTTTACCCCCCCCCCCCCCCCTAAAACACGAGAGAAAAAAAACAATATAGACTTTAACCGGCTCAGTTTGTTATGTCATCTTGACATTTAAACTTTTCTTCTCAACAAAGTAGGGGGGGTCCAAATCAAGAGAAACAGCATTAATTTGCATAACTCAACACCTGTCAAAGGGAAATATAAATATAATAAATATAACAGTGGAAGTATGAACAAATTAATAGACTACCTATAACCATAACTGTTGATAGAAAAGATAAACAAAGCATAAGTGTCTATAAATATCTATAAACAAACCCTAAAGTATGTCGGATATATTAATAGTAACAGAAACAATGGAAAATAAATAAGGAAATTAGTTATTACATTGAATGTAATAAAAATAATAATAATAATACATCAGAATAGAAATAATTAAAACAACAAATAACTAAATGGATAATACTAATTGATCACTCGAGAAATATTTTAATGGGAAACAATATTAACATGCAGATATATAAATAGTTAATTAAAATGCAATATAGTATAAGGACTTATACACATAACTAGAGGATAGAACTAAAGTGATATGTGGTGCTTGTGTACCGTAGGGACGAAAAAAAATTTTCTTTAATTTTAATCTTTAATTTTGAAGAGTCAAGTAAGGGGGAGATAACTGTAGTTTTCAACCACGGTTTATCTTGAAATGGATTTGACTATTGTAATTAATGTAATGTAAAATAAATTTAAAACAATTTATACGTAAAAAGATAATTTAGGAATAAAACAATTAATATAATTAGATCCTTCCTAACCAAAAGAAAGATCCACGTTGTCCTCGATTGCTGTTCATCCAAACAACATGACATAAATGCTGGTATACCCCAGGGATCTATCCTTGGACCTTTATTATTCCTGATCTTCATAAACGATCTCCCTGATGACATTATGTCTTAGATTGGTATATTTGCTGACGACACCACGCTTTACTCTCATCATGTGGGCAAAACAGACACGATCATATCCGAGGCAATGGCTGAATCTTTAGAAAATGACCTCCAGGCTGTAGTGAATTGGGGTCATAAATGGTTGGTAACTTTTAATGCCACAAAGACAAAGCTCCTTTCCTTCAATAACTACAAGAAACCTCTTCAACCACTGATTGTCATGGCAAATAACACCTTACCTGAGAGTTCAACAGTCAAACTCCTCAGCCTTACCTTCACAGGTAACATGAATTGGAACAAATACATTGAAGACATTGCCAAGACTGCAGCAAAAAAGGTTGGCTCCCTCTACCATGCTAGTAAACTCCTCACACCTGACATTGTTCTATATCTCTACAAAGCCACCATCCACCCATGCATGGAGTATTGTTGCCACATCTGGGCTGGTGCATCATCTACTAGTCTCTCCCTCTTAGACAAGGTCAAAAAAAGAGTCGCCAACCTAATAGGTCCCTCACTGTCAACCAAGCTCCAGCCCCTGTCCCATCGCTGCAATGTTGCATCCTTGTGCTTGTTTTACAAATACTTAAATGGATTATGCTCTGATGAACTGGTTACTCCAGTGCCCCCTCGACGTAAATTCACTAGACCAACTCGACAATAAGCTAAATCCCATCCATTCACTGTTGAGGTCCTCAGATGCCGGAGAGCCTTCTACTCCAATAGCTGCCTTCCTCGTGCTGCTTACCTCTGGAACTCCCTCCCTGCTCCCTGTATCCTCAACAGTACCGACATGCAGAGGTTTTAAACTAATGTAAACAGACATCTCGCTACCCTGCTCCCAACTTGGGGTGACACCCAAAACCCACACCCTAATTCTCAGTAACCCTTTATGTCTACAGTGGCAGCATGCCTTGTTTGGGGTGAAATATGTGAAAAAAAATCACAATGTTTTCTGGTATATGAAACCAATGAAAAATAAAATGATTTATGAAAATAAATTAATTATCAAAGAAGAAGAAGAAAAAATAGAAAAATACGTAAATGGAAGGGAAAAAACATGAAACAAGGGAAATAAAGTTTTTTAAACAAATGACAGTTTTACACTGGGTAAAATTCAGAAATTTGTTCGGAAATTGTTCCCAGTTCAGTGTCCTATCTCTGGTTAAATATAAAATATCTTGCAAGTTTAGAGTGTTAAAATCCATTTTAAGATGAACCGTGGTGTAAACATTTGAGTTATCTCCCCCTTATTTGACTCTTCAAATTTAAAGATAATTTTTTTTCGGCCTTACGATACATAAGCACCTGATATGTTTAGCAAGAAAAAAGTAAGAGTATATAGTATATCAAAATATGTGAAACCTAGTAATAGTAGAGTGAATGGTATAATTTGAATAAGAAATAATATTAGTTAACACAACAACAAAAAGGAATATAAGTATAATTACATTGAGAATTATATTTGAAAATATATGGGTGGTAAATTGAATAATAAATAACATTAAGGGTGTGGAAAGGAAAATCTGTAGAGTATAATGCAAAATAAATGATCTTACAAAATTGAGAAATTGAAATACATTATAGAAAATAATGTGAACAATTATTATCGATATAAAGCATACTTCACACGAATGTGAGACATGCTTTTGTTCTCGGCGACTTTCTGATATTCTTCATAGAAGGACTAATTCAAGTTAATAAGGCAAACACATTTTCGTAAGCTTCCACGTGTGACGTGCGTTTATTTATTTTCTAGATAACAACAAAGAAAATAAGGGGCAGACAACTCTGACTCATAATTCACTTACAGTAAATTCTAATGTGTCAATAACAAGTACTGACTATAGGGAGTAATTTCAACAAATAGGACATATATTCTTAATAATGCCGTAGTATAATATGTAAAAAAATTGTAGTCTTTTAGAATACAAATAATGTATTAAGTTGAGATCGGTCGAATCTTCTCCCACACGTAGCAGCTTTGTAAAGAATGTTCGTTTCTGTCACAGTTATGGATACTCTCGCGACAGACAATAAAGTGATTTGGAAAGAGAACAGTTCAGTTGTCGCTTGCCGAAGTGAGAAAAAATACTGAAAGCATAAAGGATAATTATATGTATTAAATTAAACAATAATACATGAAAAGTCTTTGCAAAACTAATTGTGTTTGCGGCTTTAAGAAGTCCAACTATAATAAAAGGAGTTTTTAACGTCCGAGAAAAATAGACGGCTTTCTGGAATATTTAGATTCTAGTTGTCGGATTTAACTAAGGAGAAATTTCCTTACGTGTTGAAATGACAACGATCACATTCAAAAGTGAATGGACAGAGGATTTCTACATCCAGCCCGCAAAAATTAGGTGTTGTTGATTGGTCAAGAAGAATTGCCTTGGCCAATCAAAATAGAATATTTCAGAAATCAAGGGAGCTAATTCATCGTTATGATGAACAAAGGGAGATAACTGGTTAGGAGAAAAGAGAAGATAACTCTGTTTTTATACAACATGTGCATGTTTCACAAAACAAACGAAATAAAACATGAACTAAAAAGGAAAGGGGAGGATTTTTTTTTATACCCCCCCCCCCCCCCCCTTAATTACATACAGGCTAAATTAATGGCCAGAACCTACTGACCGATAAGTATCTCATGCTAAGACAACCCCCTCCTTTTTGTCCACATTAGGTTTCAGGGAAAATTACTGGCACTTGTTCAGAGTAGGGTCTTATATAAAATAAAACAAAGAAGATAACTGTGAACTTTCATATTTATATCTAAGAAAAATGCTCATGAATTCCATGAAGCATCGCAGAAAAGAAGTGATTGTGTTATTATGTCCTCCAGGCACACTGAAGTACATGGCTTTCAAAAAGCAGACATCTTCCTGTTTTTCCTTTGCCATAGCTCCACATGCCTTCACAGTCTACATGTGTATGCTCACATTATAAGGATCTTTAACAAAGTTGTCCCCGTGAACAACGCTGGCATGTGATGCTGATAGCTTTTTAGTTTAGTGAGTCATGGGCCGCACGACTTTGACTTTAATGAATCTCTGGGAAATTTAATGACCCGCCCCCCCCCCCCGAGAAGTTTATGTTACAATTCACTGAGTAAAATGAGAAACATTGAAAATTTTAAAATCTAACAAATAAGAAAATAATTTTTTTGAATTTTGTTTTTGAGATGAGGATTGATAATATGTATTTGGATTTTTCGGATTACTGCTCTCATTTTAGGTGTTGTTGTTCTTCAGGTGTATTTTGACAATGGTTGTTATTGGTTACTAGTGGGACGATTCAAATACATAATCAATCCCATCTCAAAAACAAAAAACTAATACCAGATCAGTACGGACTTGAATTTATGAAAAAAATGGAAACTACGCAACGTTTTGAAATTGTAACGACGCATAAAAGAACAAAAACATTTTTTCGACTATTCACAAATAACAGCCATTGTCAAAATACACCTGAAGAAGGTCGGAGGTTATATCAGCCGAAACGTTGCGAGAACAACATCCAAGATGAGTGCAATAGTCCAAACAATCCAAATGCATAATGGGAAAATAGCCCTTATATTTTTTGTTTTCTTTTACATAAATCAAATAACAGAATAAATGTGAATTATCCCCTTCCCCTGCAGAAGAGATCACATGACTAGAATTCAAAAATCTACATTGTAAAGAACGGTTGCCCTAAGAAGCTTCTCTCGATGTTCTGTTGACATCCTGTTCTGGCGAGGGGTGGGAATGAGATTCAGAGCTGAGAATCTGTGTTCATATCCAGCTGTATGTACAGCCAAGAAATGTATTTCCCTGATCCTTATCACAAAATTAAATAGCTCAGTTACAAAAAAACGGTGGGTAGGTTGAGTCGACTGTCCTTATAATGGTGGGGGAATAAAAAAGAAAGTAAAAAGAAAGAAAAGGGGAAGTAAAAGAGAACCCTAACCCCTGACAGACTTTCTGTGTGCATTGCATGTATCGTTTTTTTAATGGAAAAATTGACTTGCTTCTTCGAGATACATGGGTAGTATTTTACTGCATCTTTTTATGCAGGATACGTAGCCTCTCTGGGGGGCATATCTAAACCAGTATACAGATCCATCCATCTGCGATTATTCAAGTCCCTCAATAGAAAATTTTGAAATTTATCAACCCTGCTAATTCCTTATCCTATCTTATCCATCCTTTATACATTGTTGATGGAAAGGCAACATAAAAAAAATAATGACAAAGTCTATTCATACAAAATAATTAATTTTATTCATTTTGTTATCTTGTTGAGTGCTGGAGGTGGTTGCGGGTTTAGTAAGATTGGCATAGGGTAAGTTCCGCAAACTGTTGCTATTCTGACATCACAAGCTATCCCTATCACTACCAGGGGAAGGGTATATAGCAGCTGTGTTTGGTGTGTGATACTGTATGGAGGTGAGTGCTAGACTCCCACCTAATCCTCACCCGACTGAGCATAATGCATCGTTGTCTTTAGTGTCAAGGCTGAATATACCAAAGCTTGATGAACTGATCATTAGTCGGCTACGTTGGTTTGGCAACATTGAGACGAGCGACCCTTCAGATACAACAATATTAATACGGACTAAACCTTACTCCTACTCATTCTTTTTACAAAGAACATCTGCGGTTGATTCTCAGATAAACTAGCATTTATATTTTACTAACAAGTCACCACTTATCAAGGCCAAAAGCATCTCGACGATAAGGGTTAATGCGATGGATGGATTATTGCTGTAATGATGAAGAATATTATGGGAGGATTGAAAATGTTTAATTGAATGACCAAAGTTTACTTACGTATCAGAGCGGTTTATGATGAGTATTTGTATTATTTGGACTACTGTTCTCACATTGGATGTTATTCCCACAACGTTTTGGCCGATGTAACCTTCAACCATCTTCAGGTGCATCTTGTTGAACTCGAGAATCTTCATGTCGAACTTTACAGAATTTCGAACGTAACTCTTTATTTAATCAACGTAGATAGAATTTTTTCGTTCCGTCAGCCATGACCCGGTAGAAGTCTTAATTAATTCTTAATTGTATTCTTAGTATTGCCTGAGGCTTGAACCTTTAACCTCTAGAAGAGGGTAGGTTGAGGGCCGAAGGAAAGTTGGTCGACCTGAGAAAACTTGGATGCAAACCATCAACAAAGATTTTAGATAGTGGAATTGGAACGGAATCAATACTCAAGACCGTCAAGCTTGGAGACTGATATTGTAGACTGTCAGAAAACGTCAGACCCATGATCAAGTAAAATAAGATGATAAAATACATGATGATGACAAATTAATTAAGACAATGCAAATAAAGTGTTTGTGAAGAATGAATGTTCAAAGAGTCTGAGAATGTGATGATGGTTTTGTCTGTAAGGAGAAATTGAGTACATATGTTTATTTTGGCTGGCGTCATATGCGTTTACATGTGCTTTTTCAGACCGGACTGGAAATAAAGCTTGGATACTACTTTTAAAGTGGATTTTTTTATATGACAGAGCGCATTTCAGGTCTGGTCTGGGACCTTACTTTCTGAGAAAGCAAGATGGTTGCCACCGATTACTTCAGTAACAACCAATATTTACAGCAAATAAACATGCTTGAATATTTATATCAAATATTAAATTCGTTTTTAATGTACTATCTCACAAATGAGTAGGTAAAACAAAATAAATTGTTTCTAATTTTCCAACTGTATTTCCTTTAAAATAATTTGTTTATCATTAATTATTTAATGTACACATGTTTTGTCTACGTTTACAAAGATATAATTCTTGAGTGATATGGGATATGGTGTCATGCTAAACTCGTTACTTTCAGTGGTTTGAATAATTGGAGTGTTGAATATACATATTGATTCACATTTATCAGATAAAAGTATTTAAACCAACAGTCGAAGAGAAATGTTACATAATTTCAGATACAGATAAACATCAAATCTCCATTATAATGATACTATTTAAAAGCAACCTCCACTCTATTATAAAGACAATATGTATTTAGTTCTATATAAATGAATAAATATCTGTCCTGTCACACAAATGTTGGCAAGTAAAAAAAACTGCAAGACAAAACCATTTCAAGTGTTCAGAGTAAGGGAGAAAGCAAATAGTCTGACACCTCCATCGCCGTCAGAAATAAATTCGGAAAAAACTATTCACTCTATTTCCATAATGAGATGTTTTCTTTTTTTCTTTCTTCTTTCAATACTGATACGTTTTTATTTCTTTTTTCATTTTGTAAACTTTCCAGTTTGAGACGTTTTCTCTTACCTTCACCGATTGAGACCTTATTTTATAAGAATACGAGTATTAGAACTTTTTATGGGGGGTGTTAACGTATTTAACTTGTATTACTAAAAACCGTTATTTTTATTATTCTTTTTTATTTTTGTTCTCAGGGATTAATTGCTGAGGATACAAGCATAGATACAACCATAAAGTGTGGACAAATAAAACCATATGGCTGCCAAGGTTAAACCTAACCGAACCAAAAAAGATGAAACCCAACCACCAAAGGAAAAACCACATAGGTGCGAAGTTTGTGGACTTTCATTTACGATAAAATCTAAACTAAAGATACACACGAGGAAACACACTGGTGAAAAACCCTATTGTTGCGAAGTTTGTGGGTGCGCATTTTCAGTGAGTTTTACCTTGAAAAAGCATCTGCTGACACACACTGGAGAAAAACCATATTCTTGCGAAGTATGCACGTCTGCATTTACTAGTAGTTCGGCCCTAAAAGATCATGTGCGCAAACACACAGGGGAGAAGCCCTATGCATGTGACCTTTGCGGATATGTGTTCTCCAGGATTTCAAATTTAAAACTTCATAAGCAAAGACACACTGGATACCGGCCATTTTCTTGTGAACTCTGTAAACTGTCTTTCTGTCAGAATGCTCTGCTGAAACAACACATGCTGACACACACAGGCGAGAAACCATTTACTTGCGACATCTGTAAATCATCTTTTGCAAGACGGTATCATTTGAAGCTGCATACACGCATCCACACCGGGGAAAAACCCTACACATGTGAAGTCTGTGGTTTTGCATTCTACAGCAGTTCAAATTTAAAAGAACACATGCGTAAGCACACCGGAGAGAAACCGTATTCTTGCAAAATTTGTGGATCGGCATTTTCGGTGAGTTCGACGTTGAAGCGCCACATGCGGACTCATAAGAATGGGAAGGGGATTTCTTGCGAAGTTTGCGGCTCTAAATTTGCAGATACTTCCCTTTTGAAGCAACACATGCAAACGCATGGTGGCGAAAAGTCCTTCTCTTGTGACAGGTGCGGCTCTGCATATTCGGACAGTTCTGCATTGAAAATACACACAAGAATATTAACAGGAGAGAAGCCCTTTCATTGTGAAGTGTGTGGATTTGCATTCTCAAAGAACCCAGAAGGTGTTAAATAATTCGGCAGGTATCATTATAACATAACAAGTTAAGAATATCAGAAAAAATTGTTTTTTTAAGTGCAGGTATTTTTGTTATTTATTATTTGGAAGTCTAAAAAATGATATGTCCGACAGATTGCTAACCGAGTTTGACACTGAAAATCCGACTGACATCATTTTATAGATTATATATATATGTATATATAAATATACATGAACACGTGTTTCGCTTTTTTTTTAACTCATCAGCATGACAGATTGTAGCAAAATTCGAAACCAGAACCACAGCGGCTGAAGTTTGTGCCCTTACCACTGGGCCACAAAAATTCTCTAGTGGGATAAGAAGATATATAACACATAAATGTTATCATTTTGTTTGTTATTGTTTTATGCGATATTGACAAATGAGCATTTCAAATATTATTTTGCAGAGAAGCATTACCTAAATGCTAAGGGGGAAATGTTGTTCATTTTCACAAGGGGAGCGTCTAGATTTATAAAATGTAATTATCCACAAACCCTGTTTTTCCATTTTATGGCTCATCAGCATGTCTGATTCTAGCAAGATTTGAAACCGGGACCACAGTGGCTGAAGTCGGATGCCCTTACCACTGGACCACGATAACTCGTTATTGGTAGAAGAAGATCTATCACATAAATATCACTTTCTTGTTGTAGATAAAGGTTTCATTAAATATGACAGACAATCAAATGAACATCTTTTATTTCTCTCATCCAAAGATTTTTCAGTTGTGTTTTCTGTATAACTAGTAAAATATTAATTAAATATGAAAACCGGTGCTAAATATAATAGTTAATAAAATCGTTGATGGCTCACACCACACAATCGAATATCAAGAAATGTAAGAGTTAGGTTTAGGGTTCATGTAAATATTAACATAATCATAACCTCATCAAATGTCTTGGTCAATTATTAGTGAAATCGACTTCTTGTGGCCATATCTTGCCAACGTGAATAGGATCTTTTTTGGAAATCCTTGTTGAAGTAGACTGCATGATACGAGATGTGGGGCAGGAATTATTTACACCTATGACCCAATTTATTGTTCGAATATACAAGCACAGAAAGTGAGTAAGATCAAGATTGTTTTTATCACAAAATATAAGTCCTCACTATCTATATTTCTTTATAATTACACTACCATATGCTTCTTTTTCATTTCTACTGCACCAAGATTGTTTTCGATATTTCTTTATAATTACACTACCATATGCTTCTTTTTCATTTCTACTGCACCAAGATTGTTTTTGATATTTTTTTATAATTACACTACCATACGCTTCTTTTTCATTTACTACTGCACCAAGATTGTTTTCGATATTTTTTTATAATTACACTACCATACGCTTCTTTTTCATTTCTACTGCACCAAGATTGTTTTTGATATTTCTTTATAATTACACTACCATACGCTTCTTTTTCATTTACTACTGCACCAAGATTGTTTTCGATATTTCTTTATAATTACACTACCATATGCTTCTTTTTCATTTCTACTGCACCAAGATTGTTTTTGATATTTTTTTATAATTACACTACCATACGCTTCTTTTTCATTTACTACTGCACCAAGATTGTTTTCGATATTTTTTTATAATTACACTACCATACGCTTCTTTTTCATTTACTACTGCACCAAGATTGTTTTTGATATTTTTTTATAATTACACTACCATACGCTTCTTTTTCATTTCTACTGCACCAAGATTGTTTTTGATATTTCTTTATAATTACACTACCATATGCTTCTTTTTCATTTCTACTGCACCAAGATTGTTTTCGATATTTCTTTATAATTACACTACCATATGCTTCTTTTTCATTTCTACTGCACCAAGATTGTTTTCGATATTTCTTTATAATTACACTACCATATGCTTCTTTTTCATTTCTACTGCACCAAGATTGTTTTTGATATTTTTTTATAATTACACTACCATACGCTTCTTTTTCATTTACTACTGCACCAAGATTGTTTTCGATATTTTTTTATAATTACACTACCATACGCTTCTTTTTCATTTCTACTGCACCAAGATTGTTTTTGATATTTCTTTATAATTACACTACCATACGCTTCTTTTTCATTTACTACTGCACCAAGATTGTTTTCGATATTTCTTTATAATTACACTACCATATGCTTCTTTTTCATTTCTACTGCACCAAGATTGTTTTTGATATTTTTTTATAATTACACTACCATACGCTTCTTTTTCATTTACTACTGCACCAAGATTGTTTTCGATATTTTTTTATAATTACACTACCATACGCTTCTTTTTCATTTACTACTGCACCAAGATTGTTTTTGATATTTTTTTATAATTACACTACCATACGCTTCTTTTTCATTTCTACTGCACCAAGATTGTTTTTGATATTTCTTTATAATTACACTACCATACGCTTCTTTTTCATTTACTACTGCACCAAGATTGTTTTCGATATTTCTTTATAATTACACTACCATATGCTTCTTTTTCATTTCTACTGCACCAAGATTGTTTTTGATATTTTTTTATAATTACACTACCATACGCTTCTTTTTCATTTACTACTGCACCAAGATTGTTTTCGATATTTTTTTATAATTACACTACCATACGCTTCTTTTTCATTTACTACTGCACCAAGATTGTTTTTGATATTTTTTTATAATTACACTACCATACGCTTCTTTTTCATTTACTACTGCACCAAGATTGTTTTCGATATTTCTTTATAATTACACTACCATACGCTTCTTTTTCATTTCTACTGCACCAAGATTGTTTTCGATATTTCTTTATAATTACACTACCATATGCTTCTTTTTCATTTCTACTGCACCAAGATTGTTTTTGATATTTTTTTATAATTACACTACCATACGCTTCTTTTTCATTTACTACTGCACCAAGATTGTTTTCGATATTTTTTTATAATTACACTACCATACGCTTCTTTTTCATTTACTACTGCACCAAGATTGTTTTCGATATTTCTTTATAATTACACTACCATATGCTTCTTTTTCATTTCTACTGCACCAAGATTGTTTTTGATATTTTTTTATAATTACACTACCATACGCTTCTTTTTCATTTACTACTGCACCAAGATTGTTTTCGATATTTTTTTATAATTACACTACCATACGCTTCTTTTTCATTTACTACTGCACCAAGATTGTTTTTGATATTTTTTTATAATTACACTACCATACGCTTCTTTTTCATTTCTACTGCACCAAGATTGTTTTTGATATTTCTTTATAATTACACTACCATACGCTTCTTTTTCATTTACTACTGCACCAAGATTGTTTTCGATATTTCTTTATAATTACACTACCATATGCTTCTTTTTCATTTCTACTGCACCAAGATTGTTTTTGATATTTTTTTATAATTACACTACCATACGCTTCTTTTTCATTTACTACTGCACCAAGATTGTTTTCGATATTTTTTTATAATTACACTACCATACGCTTCTTTTTCATTTCTACTGCACCAAGATTGTTTTCGATATTTTTTTATAATTACACTACCATACGCTTCTTTTTCATTTACTACTGCACCAAGATTGTTTTCGATATTTCTTTATAATTACACTACCATATGCTTCTTTTTCATTTCTACTGCACCAAGATTGTTTTTGATATTTTTTTATAATTACACTACCATACGCTTCTTTTTCATTTACTACTGCACCAAGATTGTTTTCGATATTTTTTTATAATTACACTACCATACGCTTCTTTTTCATTTACTACTGCACCAAGATTGTTTTTGATATTTTTTTATAATTACACTACCATACGCTTCTTTTTCATTTCTACTGCACCAAGATTGTTTTTGATATTTCTTTATAATTACACTACCATACGCTTCTTTTTCATTTACTACTGCACCAAGATTGTTTTCGATATTTCTTTATAATTACACTACCATATGCTTCTTTTTCATTTCTACTGCACCAAGATTGTTTTTGATATTTTTTTATAATTACACTACCATACGCTTCTTTTTCATTTACTACTGCACCAAGATTGTTTTCGATATTTTTTTATAATTACACTACCATACGCTTCTTTTTCATTTACTACTGCACCAAGATTGTTTTTGATATTTTTTTATAATTACACTACCATACGCTTCTTTTTCATTTCTACTGCACCAAGATTGTTTTTGATATTTTTTTATAATTACACTACCATACGCTTCTTTTTCATTTACTACTGCACCAAGATTGTTTTCGATATTTTTTTATAATTACACTACCATACGCTTCTTTTTCATTTACTACTGCACCAAGATTGTTTTCGATATTTTTTTATAATTACACTACCATACGCTTCCTTTTCATTTACTACTACACCAAGATGTTTTTCGATATTTCTTTATAATTACACTATCATACGCTTCCTTTTCATTTACTACTACACCAAGATGTTTTTCGATATTTTTTTATAATTACACTACCATACGCTTCCTTTTCATTTACTACTATACCAAGATATTTTTCTATATTTCTTTATAATTTCACTAACATATGCTTCCTTTTCATTTACTACTACACCAAGATGTTGTTCGATATTTCTTTATAATTACAGTACCAAAAGCTTCCTTTTTATTTACTACTACACCAAGATGTTTTTCTATATTTCTTTATAATTTCACTATCATACGCTTCCTTTTCATTTACTACTACACCAAGATGTTTTTCTATATTTCTTTATAATTTCACTACCATAGGCTTCCTTTTCATTTACTACTACACCAAGATGTTTTTCTATATTTCTTTATAATTTCACTACCATAGGCTTCCTTTTCATTTACTACTACACCAAGATGTTTTTCTATATTTCTTTATAATTTCACTACCATAGGCTTCCTTTTCATTTACTACTACACCAAGATGTTTTTCTATATTTCTTTATAATTACACTACCATAGGCTTCCTTTTTATTTACTACTACACCAAGATGTGTTTCTATATTTCTTTATAATTACACTACCATAGGCTACCTTTTCATTTACTACTACACCAAGATGTGTTCCTATATTTCTTTATAATTACAATACAATAGGCTTCTTTTTCATTTACTACTACACCAAGTTGTTTTTCTATATTTCTTTATAATTACACTAACATAGGCTTCCTTTTCATTTACTGCTACACCAAGTTGTTTTTCGATATTTCTTTATAATTACAATACAATAGGCTTCCTTTTCATTTACTACTACACCAAGTTGTTTTTCGATATTTCTTTATAATTACAATACAATAGGCTTCCTTTTCATTTACTACTACACCAAGTTGTTTTTCGATATTTCTTTATAATTACAATACAATATGCTTCCTTTTCATTTACTACTACACCAAGATGTTTTTCGATATTTCTTTATAATTACACTCCCATAGGCTTCCTTTTCATTTACTACTACACCAAGTTGTTTTTCGATATTTCTTTATAATTACACTACCATAGGCTTCCTTTTCATTTACTACTACACCAAGTTGTTTTTCGCTATTTCTTTATAATTACACTCCCATAGGCTTCCTTTTCATTTACTACTACACCAAGATGCTGTTCGATATTTCTTTCTAATTACAGTACCAAAGGCTTCCTTTTTATTTACTACTACACCAAGATGTTTCTATATTTCTTTATAATTACACTACCATAGGCTTCCTTTTCATTTACTACTACACCAAGATGTTTTTCTATATTTCTTTATAATTACACTACCATAGGCTTCCTTTTCATTTACTACTACACCTAGATTTTTACCTTGTCTTCACTTTCTAATGCCGTGTGTTTAGCAATAGGGCATCAAGTATCATTCTTTGAGTGTTTGGTATGATTCGACCGAGAATTGAGCCCTGGTCTTCTATCTCATTGATGAACACTTTATACTTAAACTACCATAAAAACTATTTATCATTTTTATTCAAATTCTAGTATATATTGAATATTTTAAATAGCTTTTAACGCCAATATGTGGTTAAAGCAAAATAAATTGGTTTGGACAATTAAAATAACTACCAACGCTATTGATCATGTTTACCCATTCATTCATTTATTTTTTATTGTTGCTTATATTTAAATTCATGGTTTAAAACTAATAGTAATGTTTTTAGCTCCATTTATAAGAAAGTTACAAATAACTCAGTTAGTAGAACGTCAGTCTGAAGATCTCAAGGTTTCAGTTTCGATTTCCACTCATGGTATCTGCTTGATTTGTTTGGAATTCATTATTTACTATCAATTCAAAAAAAGACAAATTCAGTATTTATTATTGTGACTGACAGAAGGACAAAATCTCTTTTTATATAATATAGTCCAATTTTGGTAACAACATAATTTACGAGCATTGCTTAATATGGAGTAACCGTTGAATATCCAGGCCGGGTGTACCGAAATGGTCATCTGGCAGGAATAAATGTACTTGACACAGACACGCACCTGGCCGGAAGAAACAACAGTTGAAATCACCTGCAACGGTTAGAGTAAGCCGAAGACAGGAAGACTCTGTGGCTACATTGACATCGAAGGCAAAATCCCAGAATGGGCGTTTGCCTTACCCAAAAATAGTTGATATGCCATAAATTAAAACTTTGGAGGGAATGGAGTCACCTCTTAGTTACCATTATTTACAAACCCTCTCTGACACAACGTGGTTGTATCTGTCATTGTCCTATCTATGGGTTAAGTAGAAGTTATCAATTAAAAACTATTTATTTACAAAAAAAAATCGTATAGAAATTATTAAATATTAACTTAATTCAACATTGAATAATCCGAAAATGGTTGATATGCCATAAAACTAAACAACAAAATAATTTTGCTAATAAACTCGGTGCATTTCATAGCAAAGAAATTTTTGTGTTTTTAATTTACTTAGAAATGAAATATGTGAGTATAAATATAAGTAATTGTCTGTATTTCTGAGATGAGGTGTTTTCATTATGGATTTTAGTGTTCGGTCTGACTTCCTCATCTTGGCTGCCATGCTCACAACGTTTCGGCCGTTCAACCCTCCGGCCTTCATCAGGTGTCCTGTATCGAACTCAGGACCGTCTGTCTGGACTCTTGAATCCAATCCCTTAATTGTCACGGGAGTACCACGCTTGGGTTCCATTTTTTTTTTGCTTTGGGACACACTCGTTAATTCTCCATTGCTTTCAGTTCTGCTGCTGCTGCTGCTTATCGCCGTATTGCTACTGTCGCTGAATGTTACGTTCCCGAGTTCGATAAGGAGACCTGATGAAGGCCGGATGGCAGAACAGCCGAAACGTTGTGAGCATGGCAGTCAAGATGAGGAAGTCAATCCGAACACTGGAATCCATAATAAATATAAGTGTTTCCCTGTTAACAGATAGACGTTACTGTGTTACGTGGAAATTGAAGAAAAAGTTGCGTTAACGTTTTTTGTAGACTCCACACAACCTGGCCAGAACATTACATTAAGATTGGTTTTCAGGCTTTTCATAACATAACAAATTAAAGTGAAACAACCCAAAGAAGGAAAAGTAAGGAAGAAGAAAAACAAAACAAACCCGTTTGTTATTTCTAGAATTCTGGGATGATTTCAAAAATATTTTCCAGATTGTTAAAATTTAATTCAGTTCAACACATTTAAGCCATAAATAAAACAAACATGCTTCAGTTGTCATGTTATGTTGCTAGTTTGTTTTCTATAAATACTATTATGGCATGTATTCTTCAGAATTATGTTATCTATTCCCCGCTTCTTTTTGTTCCATCTCGTTTAACTCGTTGGTCTAGCGGTCTCCATTAATTCGCTGTTTTGATACCTCATTGTAATACAGCTTCCTATTCCATTAACTTCTTTCCAAGAACTGCAGACTTGTGAAACTCTCTTCTTGTTAACTGTTTTCCTCCTACCTATAGCCTTGATCTTCTAAAGGCTAAGGCCAATAGGCATCTGCTGTCTTTGCGATAATCATATTTCGTTCTTGTTAGCTCCTTACATCAAGTAGTTTCATGCCTTGTCTGGAGCGATTTCCATTAAAAAAATATAATAATCCTACTTGCGAGTGGTCTGATGGAAGGTGCATATAATGATATTTCGGGAAAAATTCCCTTCGTCAGATGTGTGTTCAAACTTAATTCAGACATTCATAAGAAGGTTGGTGCTAATGAAAGCTATCGAAATTGAAATGGTTCTTAAATCATTTTCTTCTTTCTTATTATTAAAATATATTGTTTATCTTTAGATCTATGTGTCAGTGTTTATATTAATGTTTTTAATTTATTTTTTCATTATTATTTTTATTTGTACTCACTAGGAGTTCTCACACAGATCATCGACAACAACCAGTGGTATTTCCTGGAGTCTGAGTGACAACAAACCTCCCCAGATTTCCGGTATTCTTCACCTCTTTTCGATAAAGATGCAGTATCGCAACAGCCTCTTACCATTGATTTCTCGCTGGTAAGGACAATTGGTCTTCTCTGGGATTTGGGTGGCAATAAGCCTCCCCAAGGTCCCAGCATTCTCTGAACTTTTCCAGTGGAGGTCTGGTTTGTGCTGTCCCTCCTCGGTCTTCTCATCCTCCTCGACACTCTACAAATATTTTGTCTGGTGTCAGCCCAGGCCGGCACCATTTAAAATAAATAAATAAATAAATAAAATAATTTTTTTTTAATTAATTTAAAAAAAAAAAATAATCATTTTTTTAAATTTTTACATTTTTTCCTTTTTTTTTCCTTTCAATTCCTTAATTTTTATTATTATTATTATTATTATTATTATTATTATTATTATTATTATTATTATTATTATTTTCATTACATATATATATATATATATATATATATATATATATATATATATATATACTATTAGAAATTTAGGAAAGTCAAAGTGATATGTGTTTTTTTTCTTTAAAGATACGAGTTAGCTTTCAGCCTGATCAAGTGAATTTCTTTTTTTTAGCTTTCAGCCTTACTAGGTCCTGATCAAGTGAATTTCCCTTTTTTAGCTTTCAGCTATACTAGGCCCTGATCAAGTGAATTTCTTTTTTTTAGCTTTCAGCCTTACTAGGTCCTGATCAAGTGAATTTCTTTTTTTTTAGCTTTCAGCCTTACTAGGTCCTGATCAAGTGAATTTCCCTTTTTTAGCTTTCAGCTATACTAGGCCCTGATCAAGTGAATTTCTTTTTTTTAGCTTTCAGCCTTACTAGGTCCTGATCAAGTGAATTTCTTTTTTTTAGCTTTCAGCCTGACTGATCAAGTTAATTTCTTTTTTATTATTAATCATTCTTACTTTTTTCGTCGGAGATATAAAAATCTCGTTCGTTGGGTGTTGATTAAGAGAGTCTGAAAATATATTCAAGGACAGTATTCAGGAGCGATTCAATTATCCGAAAGCATCTTATGTGAGCAAAGCTCTACAGAAAAAGTCATGACCAAGGACTTTGTGTATGCAATTCTATGTAAGTATGAAAAAAATATACAAAAGTAAGACGTCGCCCACTAAAAGTAAGGTTAGAAGGGAAAGCTGTAATATGTAGAGATATTGAAAAGACTCATGGCTGACTACATATGAAGGGAAAATGGAAACGATCAACCTTCATGAGACGGGGTAAAAATTATAGACAGAGAAGATCGGTGGAGAGTAAGATCACTCAAAGAATCAGCGAATATGTTGGGCGACAATGACCTTCTAAGTAAACCTAGTATAGAATTCAATACAATATGGGAACACTCCTAAGAAAGTCGAAAGCGCTCGAAAAAAAAAAATGGCCGAATTAAGAACAATCGGGGAAATACTCTACGGACTGCCACCTGAAACCAGAAGGATAGCTCAACGGTTTGAGAACCTCACAAAGAAGATTTACAAACAAGAAATCGAAAAAATATATAAAATATAGAACAAATAACTTTTACCAAACATAAGAAAATTTAATTCTCTATCGACCTACATAGTTTTACAGTTCTGAAACTTTTTGTAAGTGTTTTTTTTAATTTTTTATTTCAGGCTTGTAAAAAAATGGGGCGACCACGTTAAGCCAAAAGCTTCAAGATATTGCAACTTATTTTGAAAAAAAAAACATTTTTTAAACAGTTTCAGTAAGTTAAAAATATACAGGTCGGTCGAAAATTAAATTTGAATTCTTTTAGTGACAGTTATTTTTTTAAATTTTCGATTTCTCAGATATCTATGTGACATAGAGTTAAAGGTCATGTCTGACGGCAGCCATGTTGGATTGGTATACAGCAAAGAGGCAAAGATAGACTCAATCTGATATTGAAAAAGAAAAACTTTAAAATATTTTCAGTAGATTAAAACTGTGCAAGTAAGTACAGAATTAAATATTCTTGCATTTGGTAACAGTTATTTGTTGTATATTTTGTTTGTTTTCGATTTCTTTGTTGTTAACTGTACTAAAACTTTGCACTTAGGTTCTATTACTCCCAGGTCCATTCTAATCAAGTGGTAGTTCTTTTTTTAAATGGAAATCGCTCAAGACAAGACATAAAACCACTTGATGTAAGGAGCTAAAAAAAAAAAATATCACTTCAAAGTCAAAAACTAGACAACGATAAGTGTTAGATGGATAGATTCCGACCAAGGAAACAGCAATTCTTCCCCCTTTGTCAGAAACATCGCTCATGGAATGTGAGGACTAAAGGACAAAATAAGGAATGCGAGAGTTCCTGTACGTATCTAATCTAAAGATTTTTTGCAGGAGCATGGCACGAATGATGATGACTAGTCTTCCTGTCTATGACGAATCTTCTAACAAGGAAACACATATATATATATAAAAAACGGCTTGATGAAATATGACAACCACAACATAAAATAAGAGTAGCTTTATTTCATAATGAATAAATCCGTCTCTAGGAAAGAGCTGCTGGAGTAAATGATGATGGTTATAGTGTTGCAGGCAGGATTGGAAACTGCTGCAAGGTCGGGAAAGTGCGGCTTGAAAAGCCAGCGCTCTAGAGAAAGAAGAACACTCTGGCTGTCAAAATTGATTGGGCAGTTCCATCGGCATTCCCCGATAGGGTGCTTCAGGCGATTAGCAATAAACTAACCCCTTCTCAAAGGGTGAGAAGGTAAAGTTTGGGAGGGTGGACCTCGTAGAACTGCACAGGACAGTACCTTAGACCGGTGGAATCAAAACCCGAAGGTCAAGACGGTACCGGTGGCCTGTTGCCCAAGATCAAAGTGTAGTATCTGTTCCGATGGATACTGCATAGACTGGTATCATCTTGGCCTTCGGTGCTTGATTTACGCCGGTCTATGGGACGGTCCTGTGCAGTTCGAGGAGGTCCACCCTCCCAGGCTTTTTCTCCCCTCTTTGTGAAGGAGTAAGTTTATTGCTTACTGCCTGAGGCGCCCCTACTGGGGAATGCTGACAGGGCTGCCCAGGCAATTTTTAATGGCCAGAGTGCTCACCTTCTCGGGCGCTGGCTTTTCAAGTCCGACTTTCCCGACCCGACCTTGTGTCACTCTTACCTTGTGGAAGTAAAATAAAACTGGCCTTGTGCCTAACCTCCTGGCAAGGAGGTAAATAAACTACAGAGTGAAGCAGCCATTGGAACAGATACTACACTCTGATCTTAGCCAAAAGGCCAACAAAGGGGGAGGGGGGTCAGAAATTCTTGCGAGTCGTAGGAGACAGGACTGCTGCTACTGATAGCTGTAGATATAAACATATCTACTGTAATAGATAATTGTGATCTGTCTGGCTACTGTTAATGGTGATGATGATGGGGAGTATTCATACAGCCATGTTTAGAAGCGCTACTGTTGAATTTTGTTTATTTGTTTGTTTGTGGTCGAAATGTGAGAATAACATACAAGATGAGAACAGTAGTCTGCATGATCCAAATAATACGAATTATCAATCCTCATCTAAAAAATTTCGCAACAATCTTAAATTGTATTTTTCATACAATTGTCGGTACTCTGTTAGATTGGGACCCGCGCTAAAAGTCCCTCGGCGTCGGTGCTTTCCGGCGTTTTACGTAAAACGCCAGAAAGCCCTGAAACTGCGAGAAAATGAATAACTGATTGAAATGAATAAGCAGACGACATCTAAACTTGATAATTAAATTTTTGACGTCTGCAAACGAGCCCGCATAACCCCTAACCCTGCCCAAACACTAACCCTAACCTAACCCTAATTCCTAACCCTGTCCAAACTCTAACGAAAGCAACAATAATAATCAGTAAAAAAAAAAGAAAGAATTTTCGTAAAAATTAAAAAAACAACAACACTTATTTGATTAACTTTTTAATTCAAACACTTATTTGAATCACTTATTTCTTTGTTAAAAAAATAAATATTTATTTCATACAAAATTTTTTGCTGTAACTTTTTTGCTTGTTTTTTTTTTTTTTTTTTTCTCGCTTGTAAATCGTGCCTCGTTTGTGCTTTTTTGAACGCAGGTAAGTCAACATATTTTTCATTCGGCACTGTTCGACGTTTTTCGTAAACATACGGAAAGTACCGACGCTGAGGCACTTTTAGCGCGGGTCCTAATGTAAAAGAGCACCCAATTGTAAATTACTTTAAATTGCATTTTACTTATCTTCATACGAAAAATAGATTGACCATAATGCAACAGTAACCCTGTTTTCTTTTTATTGTCAAGTTTTTTTGGCTCTTGTAGAGATCGAATACATGAGCAAAATTTATTTTAGAAGAATTCCAATGGTTTAAGGGGCAAGGTCTCCGAAAATGGAAAATATCCATTTTTAAATAAGAAGTCATGCAAATTCAATTAATAGAACATTTTTCGAAGACCCGATCTATACAAGAGCCAATATCTGCGATAATTTAATATTTTAAACTATAAAAAAATAAAAAAATCTGTTAATCAAAACAATACGACTGTTCGTTTTGCTGGTTTTGAAATGAAAACATATACTGTTGATTTTCCCAAATTCTATTTTGTTCAATAAATGTTCTATCAATATACTGTTGATTTTTTAAAATTGTTATTTCTTCGAAAAATGTTCTATTAATTGAATTTGCATGACTTCTTATTTAAGAAATTGATATTTTCCATTTTCGGAGACATTGCGTACTAAAAAAAAGAGAGTTACTGCCCCTTAAACCATTGGAACTCTTCTAAAATAAATTTCGCTCGTGTATTCGATCTCTACAAGAGACGTTTTTTAAGGGTTTTCACAGATAATCACCTAAAACAGTAGAATCTCTCTCTTTTTTTTGGGGGGGGGGGGGTCAGCGGAAGGTGTTAATCTACTAATTTGTCAATCATTTTAATATATCGTGATGCTACAAATTACTTTTATTTAAAAAAAAAATTAAAAAAACGATAACAAATAAAAACGGGATTTAAAAAAAAAAATCTTTTAAAACGTAAAAATCATTTTTTGAATATGAATGGGAATAAAAAAATGTCTAACATCGCATGACTACAAATGGAAAAGCTAGGTGCATAACAGCGACACCAGATCTCAAATTTTAACTTCTAAATTATTTCTAATATACCTTACTTATATAACTTTTAACATATATCATTCCGCTGCCATTATAAAAACTATGCAATGTTTTTATTTTTCCTTTTTAAACATTATAAAATCTTTACAGGACATAATAATAAGTTGTCTATTTCTACCTCGTTCCATTGTGTTATATGGCTGATCTAGGTCACTGCTTAACCACGCCCCTTTCCTTCAGAAAGTATGGTTGGCCAGTGGTGTAATAAATAAGGAACTTTCAAAAACCCGGTTTTCAATATTACTAAATTTTCCAATTTTATATTTTGGTACTCTTATAGCTGACGCATCATGTTTCCGTGACTTCGACAGGTCTCGGAAGCACCCGAGAGTTGACGAAAATATTAGACAATCGGGTTGCAGCAGGCATAAACAATTAATCGCGTTCGATAACAAAAATGCATTTCGGGTATATGTTACGAGACTCAACAGAGGCGCGAACGGGGTCCAAAAAAAGAACGAGAAAGGGTTTAAAAACATAAATTTGCAACAAGTGAAGTTGACCTACGACGAGAATAGATATTTTTCTACTTACCTATGTAATTTGTTTTTACTTTTACGTATTATAAATGGGTTTTCATTAGATGTAAAAAAAAAATGTCTTGTTTTTTTTCCCAACGTTTTCACAAAAATCAATATGGCCGCTCCAGGTGCATTTGTTAGTACCCCCCCCCAAATCGGCCATTTTGTTTTCTCACGTTGCGGTGAGAAAACTATTGATTTCTAATAAATAGCACTTCAAACGGGTTTAAAATACAAACAAATAGCACATGCAAGTTTGAAACTAACTATTACAGCTTACAGTTACTTTTATTTGTTGCAAATTTGTTTTTTTAGCGTTTTTACTCTGCTGAGTCTCGTAAAAGATGCCCGTATCGAAAAAAATAGAAATGCGATAAATGTCAATTGTCGTTAATCTTCTTTTTTTTTTTTAAATCACCTTTTGAAACTTTCCGGTGCACAAAAAAACAACATTTATTTCAAAACATTTGATTAACAATGGTTCCTTTGAAAGAAAAAAAATAAAATAAACATCTAATTATTAACAGTTAAACAACTTTGGTGTGATCGATCTTTCTTTTTATCTATGCATTTTCCTTTGAATTTCTTCGTCTGAAATCATCGCCTGCCAATCTTCCATTTAGCGTTTGTCACTTTTCGCCTCGGTAACTCTTGGGCGTTGTCGAGACCAGCCGAACGTTGACGACGTGAAGTCACGGAAACATGGGGTGCCAGCTATAAGAGTACTGATATTTTTCAATATATTAATATTTATTTCAATATACTATTTGATCAACCTTTAAAAGAAGATACATTTCTCTGACCACTTTATGAAAATTGAATAATTTGTTCGTTTTTTCTTGAAATTAGTTCTATGGAAAGTATATACTATAAGTATTTTATTTGCCTCCTCTCCAAGAGGTTAGACACAAGGTCAGGTGTAGTTTTTAAAAGCCAGCCACTAGGATTAACGCGTTCTGGCCTATACAAAAATGCCCGAGTAGCCCTATCGGTAGGGGCGCCTCAGGTGATTAAGGATAAACTAAGTCCTTCTCAAACAGAAGTTAAAGCCTGGGAGGGGGGACCTCCTGGGATTTAACAGGACCATACCACAGCCCGACAGCAGCAAAGTCACTGTTGAGCTGATTGTTGAAGACGTATCCCCAACAGAAAGTACAAGTATGACAACAAATTTTTTTGGCCTTTGGGCTGGGATCAAGGTGTAATATTTGTTCTGCCCTCGGTCGGTGAAGGAGAGGTTCTTGTAGACTGGGGCAATTTTTATTTTTATCCCAATTCAGAGTAACCCTGTTTCGAGAACTGGATTTCCCCGCATTAAAAACCGACCTTGTGTCTAACTGTCCTCGTGGGGAGGCAAGTAAATAGGGGCCAAAGCATAGCAAGTTTTTTTTTTTTTACTTGACCGAACCACAAACTAATCACTACACACAAATTTGCGTGTAAATACAAAAGAAAGTAGTTCTTAGTCATGTGACTGCTACAAAACTATTTAAGTAGATAGAATATTAAATTTTCTGTCGTTTGGTAACAGTTATGTGTTCTATCTTTGTTTCTTTCCCCATTTTTTCGTTGTTAACTATACTACATGTTTGCCTTACATTTATCGACAAAAGCCAGCCTACCCTAAAATTCTCCTTATGTTTCAGTGTCCTCTTGAATAAAAGTTGCTGCATATTTAGAAGTGGAGATGTTGATGTTTTTCTTGGAAGATGGTTAGCAATTATTTTTAGCAATAAAAACATTTTCTGTGCAGAATAATAAATTGAACTTTAATTTTAGACTCTATGTCTAAAATTAAAGTCCAACAATACATTAATGAAGAATGTTTGTTATATTAAAGATTTATAATGGCTGCTAAATGTTTGCGATTATTTCTGTCTCACATTGCAACCGATATTGAGACCAAATAGTATGCTATATTATTTACTGAGTAAAAAAGAAAATTAGATACCTTAAATTTATTTATGACGAGCTATATTTACCCGGGTAGAGAAATTAAAGGAAAATAATTCAAAATATGTTCATGCTTACAATTAAAAAAAAAAAAATGTTTTCCCTTATTTTATTTTTGAGTTCAGTAAATATTCAATTAAGAGTAAAAACAAATAATTTAATGTGCCTATATCAAAGTTACGTATAAGCGAGAAACCCAGACACAGGAGATCTTGTCTGATTGTTTACTAATCGGGAAAATATTAGTTTCTTGTAAAATTGTTTGAAAAAGATAAATCTGAACCTCATTTGATTAAGATTCTGATTTGAAAAATAAAAATGAAGAAAGAAAATGTGTAATATATTTCATTTCCATTTTTTAAAAACAATCATCATCATCATCAGGAGGAGGAGGAGGGCCTTTTTTCTTTTTATTTCACTCCTGGAGGAGGGACCCCCTCCCTGGTTGCTTTCCACTGTTGCGGGACCGACCGTTGGGGCTGATTGGCCTCACAACTAAGAAAGGAGACACAGGCAAGAATATGTTAAACGGCAATGACAAAGAAGAGAGGACAAACACTGGTTCAAAGAAAAGTATGTTTATTTACCATAAGAAATGGTAATAACAAGAAGTGATGGGATTTGAGATAACGTCGCTGGAACAGGAGAGACTGGAAAAACGGGATTAGCGTCTTTGGTGACAGCAAACTGGATGACAAGAGTGGTGTCGTTGGTGAGAAAAGGCTGGGTAGCTGTTGATGGATGTCGACAAGGTACCCTTGCTGTTACTGGCTGGAACAAAAAAAAGGGAAAGAATCTCGCAGTAGTTGTCTTAGTAGCCCTTATAAGGGCTGTTTTAAAAAAAGGAAAAAAAATATCGCAGTAGTTTGTGTGAGTAGCCCTGATAAGGGCTGTTGGAAAAAAGGGAGAAAGAGTTGGAGCCGTTGGTGCATGAATCAGAGCTGCAGGGTGCTGGTGCAGGAGTTCAGGACTGCAAGGTGCTGGTGCAGGAGAGGGGGCTGCAGGGTGTTGGTGCAGGAGTTAGGAGCAGGAACTGGAGATGCAGTGTTGACTTCTCAGGAGGCAGGCAGCAAAGAGAGTAAATCGCATTATTATAGTAGCCCTGAGAAGGGATGTTTGTATCTTTGCTGCTGCTGCTGTCTGTCTGCTTCCTGGCTCGACGACTGGTCCATCCAGTCGAATGTGGGGGCCTCCTAACCACCTGGCTGAACTGCTTCTATTTATCTTCCTCCCACAAGGTAAGATGTGACACAAGGTCGGGAAAATGGGAAAGAACAAGCGCTCGAGAATTTGAGCACTCTGGCTGTTTAAAAATTGCCTGGGCAGCCCCATCAGCATTCCCCGGTAGAGGCGCCTCAGACAGTAAGCAATAAACTTACTCCTCCCCAAAGAGGGGAGGCAATGAATTTTGTGCCGAGTCACCTTTTCCGGTCCTGTGAAAAGGATTAATTTAGACAAATAATTTCCGGAGAGATCTCTCGCCATACAACATAGTTGAAAGGTGCCTTGAATATATTAGTAAGGTTATTTGTAAAGCTGGCGAATTGCATTTGTATTTCTTGAAGAAAAAAAGGAACATATTAGCTGGCTGTTTTTTTCGCAAAGTCATTGCAAACAAAATGGCGATTAAAGCTGCTGCTGGTTTTCTCAAACGTCATTGCAAAAACAAATAGCGACTCCTGCTGCTGCTACGTTTTTTTTCAAGATGGCGTCTTTTCCAAATGTAAACACACGTCGCGATGTGTTGAACCCTGACACCACTTTGTTTTATCCCTGGCTAGGTGTGGCCAAGTAGCACCTAGTTGATTATCGAGGTTCTCTCTCCACCGGGTGTTTGGCCTTCCTCTAGGTCTTTTCCATTGCCTCGGGGTACATTCTGTCGCTCTATATGTCCACCAGAAAAAAAAAGAACATAGGAGATCTTATCTGATTGTACACTAATGGGGAAATATTAGTTTCTTGTCAACCTCATTCGATTAAGATTATGATTTGAAAAATAAAATGAAGAAAGAAAATGTGTAATATATTTAATTTCCATTTTTTAAAACAATTTTATTATTTGTTAATTAATATTTGCAAAATAAAAATTAAAAAAAAAAGAACATTTGTAATATATTTAAATTTTCCAAATGTCAACAAATACGTAGCAGTTGCATGAGGGACCTATTTTGTTTATATGTACCCACAGTATCTTATGCTAGTTTGACTTGTGGTTTGGCTTCACGCATGCACGTTCATACCTAGACTTATAACTGTGAAAGGATGCGATTGTGAAACTCGAAATCAATGCACGCCAACGTAGCTTGGCGTCAAGAATATGATTCAAACAAGTTCCAAAGTTGATCGCTTCGTTGCCACTGTAGACGTAAGGGGTTACTGAGAATTAAGGTGAAAGTTTAGGGGGTCATTCTTAATTGGGAGTTGTGCAGCGAGATGCTTGTTCACATTAGTTTTAAATTTCTGCATGTCGGTACAGTCGGGGAAACAGGGAGGGATTTCCAAAGGCTGGCAGCGTGAAGAAAGAGGCTATTAGAGTAGAAAGCTCTCCGGCATCTGGAGACCTCCACAGTGAATGGATTGGATTTAGCTGATTGCCGGGTTGGTCGAGTGTATTTACGTCGAGCATGCACCAGAGCAGCAAGTTAATCAGAATACATTCCATTGAAGTACTTGTAAAACAAGCACAAAGATGCAATGTTACGGCGATGGGGCATGCCTGGATAGTTTGGGACCTATTAGATTATTCTGTTCTTTTCATTTCGCCACAAGCGGTCTTCTGAGATGCAACTCAAGGATACAGCATTCGTAGCCAGCCTACGAAAAATGTTCTGTTATATTCCAG
Organism: Sepiola atlantica; assembly: GCA_963556195.1. Taxonomy (NCBI): domain Eukaryota; kingdom Metazoa; phylum Mollusca; class Cephalopoda; order Sepiida; family Sepiolidae; genus Sepiola; species Sepiola atlantica. The sequence goes on from OY744525.1 coordinate 148,845,339, forward strand.
TGTCCCCTATAAATAAAAAGTGCTGCATCTTTAGTAGTGAATATGTTGGTGATTTTCTTGGCAGATAGTGACCAATTATTGTGCGCAATAAAAACATTTTACATGTAAAATAATAAATGGAACTTTTAATAGGGGTGGGACGTAATGGGTGAAAATTTTAGATTCATGCGAGTAGTATTTTTTGTGTTCATTTATACATAAATAACACTAAACAATCAAACATTTTGAAAATTTTGCAGAATTCAGAAAGTGCAAGCCAAAAGGATTTGGGCTAATTTGGGCTATTTCTCACTAGTTTTTGGCTATTTTACATTCATGAAAACCCTTTCACAGCCTGAAAATGGTCCTAAATGAAAGTACTATATCAGATTTAACCATCTATATCCATTCATAGCTTTTGAGGATGTTTTAGGACCTGCAATATCGCATGAAACCCTAACGGCTATTTTTGGCCTGCACCTTCTGAATTTTGCAAAATTTTAAAAATGTTTGATTGTTTAGTGTTATTTATGTATAAATGAACACAAAAAAATACTACTCACATGAATCTTAAATTTTCATCCATTACGTCCCACCCCTACTTTTAACTTACAGCTATGCTTTAACAACACATTAATAAGAAATGTTGGTTATATTAAAGCTGTATAATGGCTGCCAAATGTTTGCGATTAGTTTTGTCTCACATTGCAATCGGTGTTGGGGCAAAATAATATTCCATATTATTTACTGAGTAAGAAAAAAAATGAGATATGTAAAATTCGTTTATTGCAAGCTATATTGAGGGATTTGAGGAAAATAATTCCAAATATATTCATGTTTACAATAAAAAAATAGAATTTAAAATAAAAAAATTCGTTCAGTTTTCCCTTATTTTATTTTTGAGTTCAATAAAAATTCGGTTCATAGTAAATAAGTAATTCAATGTGCGTTTATCAAAGTTATATAGATGCCAGAAACACAGACACTGGTTGTTTATTAACAGAGAGAATATGAAATACTTTAACATTTAGTTACCTGTAAATTAAACAAGAAACAAAAATTATTTTAAAAAGATAAAACTGAACCTTTGATTAGAATTAAAATTTGAAATATGAAAATGAAAACAGAAAATGTGTAATATGCTTACAAATAAATGAACTTTCCCAAATTTATACTTATCAGCGACCATGCGCGTTTTAAGTTCAATTTAAAAGAGACATTTCACCGTTAAGTCCACACAACATCGAACGTGACTTCTAGAAGACCAAGAAGGATTATTACGAAAAAAAGGTTAATACCTTTTATTTGTCTAAAGCTGTGACGAGGCTTGTTATATCAAACGGAATATTAGATAAAAAAGTCAAGATGAAGAAATAAAAAAGAATATTGTTTTGATTTTTTGATTTTAATAAAAAATATCTTCATCTAACACCTGGTTTTTATGAAGGCATTTTGCCTCTTTCTTTATGTTTAAAATCTTAATTCCATTTTTAATAAACAATTTTTGTTTGATTTTATTATTTTTTAATCAATATTTGCAAAATTAAAAAAAAAAGAAAATTTGTAATATATTTAAATTCTCTCAATATCAACAAATGCACCTACCTTCCAGTTATTTCTTCACCTAACCCTAACCACTTGATTTCGAACATGGCCGTTTGATTCTAGACAAGACGATGCAGTTGAAGGACTTCGCTGTTGTGGTCGATCCCTCCTTTACTCCAAATGCCCAATGCATTCAGGCGGAAAATAAGGCCTGCGGTGTGCTTTCTCATCTACTGATCCTTTGCCAATATCTTCCTATCGCTATACATACTTCTGGTTCGAACCATTTTGAAATATGTTCTTAGGACTCTACACAAAGTCTTACAAATACTGATTAGAGGCCCACAACCTGTACTCGCTCGAGTATAGGCGACCTAATTCTTGTGTTTAACAACATGTGCGGCAACTACAATATGCCTTGACCTCTTCTTCACACCAGTTTTGCAGCAAAGGCTTCGTGGAACACAGAGAAGCTGTACCTGAGACGATTCTGCTAAATTGTCAGGTGAATATTTCGGTGTTGCAGTCGATTCCTCCTTCATTCAGGTGGAAAATAAGGCCTGCGGTGTGCATTCTCATCTACTGCTCCTTTGCCACTGTCATAGCCGACATCGTCCTCTAGATGTATATTTCAGTTTGAGTAGCTGCACTATAGAACCTGTGGTTAGCTTGCAGGCACACAAATAGTGTTGGATGAATCACTGATGATGATGATCTTTATTCCTCACTTAAGCAGTGTAGTATGCGAGCGCATGCAATTTTGGCGTGAAACATCATCAACTGGAATTTATATATACGTTTCAAAGAGGTTTTTGACCCCAGCACCAAGTAGCGATCTCCACGGGACCAGCAAAAGATGTACCATAGGCGCTTTCGTCTCATTAGAAAAAAGTCAGCATTCTCTGGCCGTGTTTCTGCTCCATGGAACAGCCTACAAATGGTAGTGACAATGCCTACCAGGTTTTAAGTCGCGTTGAACAAAAATCTTCTTACTGTTCTGGTTTGTTGAATGTTATATCCACATATTTTGCCCCATAAGGCAAGAAAAGAAGAATAGGGGACTTGTTGTCACATGTTCCCCTACCAAAATAATAACGAAATTCGTCAGGAACTACACACACAAAAAAAGGATTGACAACGGACAGTCCTGGCAGGCAAATAAACAAATGATTGGTCAACCAATAAAAAGAGAGAGGGGCTGTGGCTAGGGGAGTGAGGGACTGAAAAGATGAAAAGGAAGGAACATGAGGCAGCGAGCGAACAGTACGCGAAAAAAAGAAAGGGATTTTGGCAGCTCACCCAGCAGCTAAAATCAAAAATAATTATCATCCCCTTTCACAAAAAAGAGGAATTCTAAATTATCAACCTGAAAGCTGACCATCCATTAGTTGCAATACAGCCACAATAAAGATTGGAAACAAGGTCGCTGCAGCGATACATTCCTGTTTGACCCCAGATTTTACTTTGAATGGATCTGTAGAGCTGCCATTTGTTGTTACCATTGTAAAGCATTTTCATTATTTTGATAAACTTCTCTGGACAACTTTTGATAAGATTTTCCAGAGAAGTTAATGGCTAACACAATCAAAGGCTTTTGTTAGATCGTTGAAAGCAATATATAAAGGTTGCCGTTGCTCTCGGCATTTTTCCTGACGCTGCTACAATTTCTTTCTAGATGGAATAATCACTTACAAGTACTCAAGCTTTCTTTACTCCTAACTGTAAAACACAAAACTGCATCCAATGTTAAAGCCCTAATTTAGGAATTTTGAGAAGTGGAGTGTCATGCTTTAATTGCTATTACTCCGAGTTGTTGGGAGGTGACAAATAAGAATACGGACTGAAAACCTGGTTGTTCCAAGTTCGAATCCAGTATCACTTTCACTTAGGGATGTTGACAACCTTCTCGTGGTCCTTCCCGTAAATACCCGATGTTTTTCCAGAAAGATTTCTAACTAGAAAAACATTGAGGAAACTAATGCCAACACATGATTCACATGAAAGAAGACTCCGAGTTGCACTCTGATCCGGAGTGGTAGTACTATGGTTTAAATATGATTGTTATCATTGTGATATGCTGAGTGATTGCAAGTTTAGCTCTACTATGGGGTAAGTTCCATGAACTGTTGTCAGTCCTGACATCACGAGCTATCCCTCTCATTACCTGTAGATGGGTATATAGCAGCTGTGTTAGAAGTTCGATTCTATATTAAGAAGGGTGCTGGTCTCTAACATAGTCCCTATTTCAACGTAATGATGAAATAGAGCAGGTATATAGCAGTTGTGTTAGGAGGTCGATGCTGTATGAAGGTGACTGTTTGACCCTCACCTAGTCCTCAACATAATGACAGAGGAATGATCAGATGTTAATATACAAAAGCTGGACGACCTGATCAGTCAGCTACATTGGTTTATCTAAATCAAGAGGAATGACACTTTCATAAGAAAATGCAGAGACCTTGAAGTGGATCGCAAGAGGGAAAGTTAGACGACCCAAGAAAACTTAGATGCAAACCATAAACAAGGATCTTAGGGAGCGGAATTTGAATGGAATCAATCATCAAATCCGTCAAGCTTGGAGACTGATATTGCAGGCTGCAAGAAACGCCAGACTAAGTCAAAGGAAATGACAATAATAGATGATAATGATGACAAGTTCAACATATAATCGCCACTAACATGCAAAAAAGAGTATCATTACCATCAATTTTCATGTTCCTGGGGTTAATAGCATAAAACAATTTAAAACACAGAAAATGGATGTACATGTCATTTATATTAGCAAATATATATACATATATATGGAGTCTTATTCGTAAATAAAAACTATTCTTTTCACTGTGAATAAAATGTTAGTATATGAGAAATGTATCTTCTTTTTTTTCAATTTTCTTTTTTTTCTTTGTTTTTTCCGGGGATGGGGTATCCTACCAGATGCCAGACATTCACCTGCTATTTCAGAGACTCCGATTGAGAGATCTTTTAGGATTCTCTTCGATGACTTTTCGGATCAGAACTCTTTGTAAATGCTGTTCCACACAATGTGAAAACATGTGGTTTGACTTTGTTTTTATTTTAATTTAGTTACTTCTCAGAAATCAAGAGTTCCCTTCATGGGGCTAACACTTGATTTATATATGATTCTTTTCTACCTTTTAAAAGTTGAGTTAGTAAAGCAGTGAATAATTTTCCTATCCTCAATTGACCACTTAACTATGTTATAGTTTATCTTCTCTTGGTCTTGCCGAATTCCAGGACCAGAATTCATCTGGTCTGGTGGAGTATCCACTTAAGTGCCGTCACTTAAGGTAACAAAACTCAGAGAAAGTGCATCATTGCTCACATGAGCCAGTGTATAAGGGGTCTTATTTGTGCTACAAATATTTTGAATACTTGGTCAGCGTTTATTTGTGGGGTAAAGTATCCTCTTCAAGTTTTCCTGACAAAATCCTTACAGAGAGACCTAATATACTCAAGCATGGTGTCTAGTAGACATTCAAACTCTATTTCCTTCTTTGTTTCATTCTACTTCAGTCGAAGTTCTCAGAAATCAAGGGGCCCCTACCTAGGAATGACACTTGATCCCTATATGAGATACATAGATATTCGAATATTCTATTAAAGTTCTCCTTTATTTCTCAAACGTGCAGTTAGTAAAGAAGTTAAGAACATTAATTTTCCTCTCCCCAATTGACCAGTTAATTATGTTGTAGTATATCTTTCTTGTGGTCTCTTAAGCTTACCGGATTCCAGGACAAGAATTCATCTAGTCTGGTGGAGTATCCAGCTAAGTTTTGTTACTTGAGGTAACATCACTAGGAAAATGTGCACTAGGAGAATGTCCTCATATGAGCAAGTGTATCGTCGTTCTGAAGGAATCTTATTTGTGCTGCAAATACTATGTAATTTTGAATTTTTGTAGTTTTGGTCAGGTTTTCCTTGTAGATTTGGTCAGGGTTTCCTTGTCTAAGTGTATTCCTATGTGTGATTTCAAATCTGACCTTTTTGAAAACGTTGATTCACACAGCTGACAAGGAAATCGTTTCGCTGCAGAGTGTGTTCGTATGTGTCTTTGGAGATTTGAACTCTTGGAGAATGCAGATCCACATAGTGTACAAATGTAAGGCTTCTCTCCTGTATGTTTTCGCATGTGCGATTGCAAATCATACTTTGTTGCACATGCTAAATCACACAGTTGACAGGGAAATGGTTTCTCTGCGGTGTGTATTTTTATATGTCTTTTCAGATTGGAACTATTTGAAAATGCGGATCCACACAGTGCACAAGTGTAAGGTTTCTCTGCTTTGTGTGTTCTCGTATGAGATCTCAAATCTAACTTTGTTGAGAATGTTGCTTCACACATTTGACAAGAAAATTTTTTTTCTATCAAGTGTGTTAGTATATGACTTTTAAGATTTGAACTCTTTGCAAATTCAGACCCACACAATTTACATGTGTAAACCTTCTGTTCAGTGTGTGTTTGCAGGTGTGATTTTAAATCTGACTTCTTTGAAAATGTGGATTCACACATTTTACAAGAAAACAATTTCTCTGCAATATGTGTATGTAGATGTCTGTTCAGATTGGAACTCTTTGAAAATGCAGATCTGCACAGTGTGCAAATGTAAGGCTTCTCTCCAGTGTGTGTTCGCATATGGGATTTCAAATCTGACTTTGTTGAACATGCTGAATCACATATTTGACAAGAAAATGGTTTCTCGCCAGTGTGTGTTTTTATGTGCCGTTTCAAATTGGAACTCTTTGAAAATGATGACCTACACAGAGGGCAAGTATAGGGTTTCTCTCCAGTGTGGGTTCGCACATGCAACTTCAAATCTGAGCTTGTTGCAAATGATGATCCACAAACGATACAAGAAAATGGTTTCTCATCAGCTTTCATACAAATTTTTAAAATGAACTTTTTTGAAAATGTTGATTCATATTCTCCAGAAGGGAACAATGTCTCCTTAGAGTCGGCTTGCATGTGTGATTCTAACTTTGTACTCATGGTAAATGTTCAGTAAGATTTTGATGCTTTTTTGTAATGTGGACACTTTTCAAACTACTTATTCCCATGAAAAGAAGATCGTTTTTCTTGGATATAATTCAAATGTGAACTTTCAGTTTTGAACCTGTTGAAAATGCTGATCCATGCAAATATGATTTTTGCAAGTATTTTTTGAGCCAATCATTTTGTCAAAATTTTGACTCAATGTTACATGTATATGGTTTCTCTTTCAAATTCCCATTTAAAAACCATTTAACAGACCGTTTTTATAAACAAGAAAAGCTCTTCACCAGTTTGGCAGAATGTCCGTCTGCCAAGCATCTGCATTGAATATTATAAGAGATATTCTCATCTTTCAAGCAATACAATCATCACATTATGCGATTGTTTTTATGACACTATGGATCCATTTTCCTTAACTATGACTATTTTATAATAGGGAGGCTCTAATGGCTTAAATGCCCCTATCTATATATCTATATATATATCTATTACAAAATGCAACTATATGCCTTTAAACTCTTTAAACTTGACAAAATAGCTTGTTTCTCTTTGGAAGCTTCTGTTAGATAATTATATTTAAAATAACAAAGGTTCAATCAAAAAGAAAACAAAAAATATTTTACAAATAATTACTGAACATTTCTCTCAAAAGTAAAGTCCATGTCTAAACGACCACTTAACCGTTAGATTTTAAATAAAAGGTTAAAAAAGCCATACTACTATTACTACTACTAACAATCATAAACCCTAATCAAAGTATAGTATGAGATAAGTATTGGAATAAACAATTAAAGGTTACAAAATTTTAAATAAAATATAGGTAATTAAAACATATATCTGTATTTAAATATAAATTAAACTAATATATAATTAAAATATTATGATTATTGCAACATCCTTAACTGTAACAATGGAATGTAAACTACTCAAATAACTGGTTATTTTAGAAAAGTATGGTTATGGCATATAAATTTAAGAATTTAAAAATGGTACAATCAAACTTAGTAAGTTATGAAAATATGTATATATAAATTTATGAGAAAACGTATTATATAAATATGTATATATAATTTAATATAGATGTAATAAAAATAAAATGAAGATAATTACTGCAACATCCTTAACTATTAAAACCCACAATGTTCCAACGTTACAAGCTTTACTGCAAAACAAATTGACAACAGATGATAGAGAAAGTTTATCGGCTAAAAAATTTGTTTTCTAACAATGAAATTGCATATAGTTTTTTGAATTGATTCATAAAGTCAACGGAAGAAAATGATTGTTTTATTTTCTGAAATTCGTACTTGAATTGCTAAAACTTAGGTTGGCCTCCTTTAATAGTGTGAAGACTAATTAAATAGTCACAGTTTGATTTTAAATCTGAACTATTTGAAAATGTTGATCTCGATATTTTTTAAAAACTAGTATGATTTGAAAAATTGTTTTATAGTAGTAATATGAAACTAGAAGAAATCTAAATGGAAACACAAGAGTTTTAAAATGGTAGTGAAGACTTTGAAGTTATTGCTGATACATCAAGATCTTTGGACATTCTTTCAGCAAAAGTAAAAATTATTTAGAAATAAAGTTAGAATTGTGGTCGGCTTGAACAAATTTGAAAAGAAATTCATCGTCTGATTTGACTTTTTGAAACGTTTCTGATGCAATAATAGCAGAGTACATGTTAATGGCCGTTTGATTTGAACTTTTTCAGTGTATAATGGCTGACACACTTGATCTCTCTTTGTATCTCATCAGTCAGTCTTGAATAGCATTGTACATTATGTAATATATGTTGTGCTAATACACACCTGTTCATTTAGAGCAATTTTTATTAGAAATGATGACTTGACTGATAATTCATGAGCACACAATTGGGGTTTCCCTCTCATGTTTTTGTGTCATTTAATGCTTTGACTGAAAGCTTTACATAGTGCCTGTGACCTTGGTTCTAGCATTAGGTAGCAAAAACAAACATAAGATTATCTTTGAACAAGGTGTGAACATGAAGTGGTAATAAAGGTCAAGTCATGGCATAGAGATGCATCCATAAAGGAAATTAAATTAGGATCATTCTCTTTCTTCCTTGCAATAGGGAGGATGAGATTCGCACCTTTCCTTCTCTCTTGATTTCCAACAGAGATCAATGAAAATATACTTTAAAAATAAAAGTAAAACGAAATTAACTTAGTTTGGTAATAGTGAGCTCAATTGATTCTGTACTCAATATTTTTTTATATAAAATTATGTTGTAAAATGTTGAGCAATAGAACTGATGCGAATGATTGTGTTCAGATTATTGTATAAACTCAGTGAGAATGCAAAATTGTACATTTAAAAACGTTTTTTCGTGTCTAGTAATAAAACTATCAGACAAAATCTGATGTGTTTTCGTTTTTTGCCTATATGTAACTTTGATCAATAAACATTGAAATCATGTGGTGAACATGAAAGTGAACAGCTTTACAAAAGATATGCATTTTTTACAGCATTCATAAAAAAACACATGGGAAATACATTTGCAGGGCTGCTGCAAACCGAGGAACGTCTGGCAGTAAATATCTAAACTGCTGTATTTCTTATGTAATTTGAGAACAGGCTGTTGGTATTACAGCAATGTTGCATCAAGCAGTGGTTTGTGAAGTTATGTTTGTGTTTTTGGTGTCCAAATTGTATTGGTTCCTTACATGTGATTTATTAGTGTTTGGTGTGTTAATTCAACAAAATTCTTCTCAGATGTTACCTACAGGACTAATTTATTTCAACTTCATGAGAATATTTTGCGAGTGTCATCCTGTTTTTTTAAACAAGTTTTTTGTGGGTTTTAGACCATCATTTAGTTTGATGTATAAAATAACGAGAAACTAAAAATATTTCTTTTTAAAAATTAAAAAAATGCTATTTTAAAAATATAGTATTTATGCAGATTAGGACACAAGCTATAATCGACTTGGCAACAGTAGTTTCCAGATGTTTATGTAGACGTCCGGAAAAGGCCGAATAAACAATCGGTTGCCTGCATCCCAAAAATCGAAAACTAGGCTGGATATACAATGAGGCTGGATGTTTTATTTTACATGTTAAATTATTTTTTGAAGAAAAATATTACTGAACAAGTGTTAAAACGGTGTTAGAGTTAGAGGTACTTATCCAGATTATGACTCAAGCTGAAATTGACCTTGGCATCAGTTAGGGTTACGTTTAACTGGAGTCCTAATCTAGATAAGTACCGGGTTAGGGTTATAAAAGTATTTTTCTACTTTTTTTTTTTTTTTTTTTTCCCCTGACAAAATTCAATCACTCCTTCGGGAGACTAATAACCTGTGCTAACTAATTAAAATTCATTATCACTTTGATTAATTTTATTTCCAATTAGTGAATCTCGCAATTCAATCAATTAAAACGTTAACTTGTCATCAGCTTATTTTCTTGCATACTGATTGGATAAATGCTTCGACATTTTTCGGCCGTCTACATAAACATCCGGAAACTACCAATGCCAAGACGATTTTAGCTTAGGTCCTAATCTGCATGAGTACCAAAAATATAAATATGACTATATTTTTAGTTATTTTATTTAGCCTTCCACTTGGACAACGCTGGGTGCAATACAACTCGTTTTAAAAAATAATTCTTAAAATGCATTTGATGTTCTAAAGTTAGAGTATTAGTTGTTGATCAGACGTTTTGGGTGTGTAGATAATTAAAAAATTTAATTGTTATTAACCTTAACTCTAACCCGATGTTGATAATCTTTGTGTCTTTTAAGAACTTGTCTTTAGACAGTATTTATATAAGGCCATCAATTTCTTCTCCATAACTGAAATCTGTAGAAAAAAAAGAAAAACAGTTATTAAATATGTTTTTGAATTTTAAGAGATGAAGATTGATAACTTTTATTATTCGAACTATTATTCTCATCTTGGTGGTTATTTTCACAACGTTTACACCTGCATAACCTTCATTGTTAAATTCACAAATTTTCAGCCAAGCTGATGTAACATTAACCTTCTTCAGGTGCGTCTTTTTAAACATAGCTTTCTGGTCGAATTTGTGAATCATTATATCGAACTCAAGAAACTGAAGAATTTCAAACTTAACCTTTACTTAAGTCAGGTATAGCCGACCACATATGGAGGGCAAAGAGAAACCATCTACTCTGGTGGGACAAAGTAAAAATTATATGCAGAAAAGAACATTGGAGAGTGACATATCACAAATAAACAATGCATATGTTGAGCAACAATGGTAGACTTAGTATCATTTTTTATGATTTTAGTTCAGTAAGTTCTCAAAAATTAAGGGGGCCCTTTCCTGGGGCTAACACTTGATTTCGCGGGTTCAATCAAGATTCTCCTCTATCTCTACAAACGTAGTGATGAACACTAATTTTCCCCTCTCCAATTGGGCACTTAATTTTGTTATAGTTTATCCTTATTTTGGTAAATTCTGAATTTTGCTGGATTCTAGCACAAGAATTCATCTAGTCTGGTGGAGTATCCAGCTAAGTGCTATTACTTGAGATAACATCACTTGGAGATGGTGCACTATTTCTTGTATGAATCAGTGTATAGCCGTGTTAAGGGGATCTCATTTGGGCTTCAAACACTATATTTATTTGAATATTTGGTCAGGGTTTACTTGTAGGGGTAAGTATCCTCATGCCAGGTTGTCCTGACAAACTCTTGTACAGAGAGACCGAAGACACTCGAGGATAGTGTCTAGTAGGTAATTCAAACTCTCCAGTAGGTAATTCAAACTCTCCAGTAGGTAACTAAAACTCTCCTAGTATTAGGGGTGAGACGTAATGGGTGAAAATTTCAGATTCATGCGAGTAGTATTTTTTTGTGTTCATTAATACATAAATAACACTAAACAATCAAACATTTTGAAAATTGTGCAAAATTCAAAAGGTGCACGGCACTAGTTTTTGGCTATTTTACATTCATGAAAACCCTTTCACAGCCTGTAAATGGTCCTAAATTAAAGTACTATATCAGATTTAACCATCTATATCCATTCATAGCTTTTGAGGAAGTTTTAGGACTTGCAATGACGCATGAAACCACTTTTTCACCGAAAAATGATGGATTTTGAATCCCGTGGAGCCCTTACGTTTATTTTTGGCCTGCACCTTCTGAATTTTGCAAAATGTTCAAAATGTTTGATTGTTTAGTGTTATTTATGTATAAATGAACACAAAAAAATACTACTCGCATGAATCTGAAATTTTCACCCATTACGTCCCACCCCTAATTGTATATTCATTTGTATATGAATTACATAAAAATAATTGTAATATTACGTCCCACCCCTACTAGTATAGAATATAATGTGGACTCAAATTAAAACAGTGCAATATGAGTAGCTGCAAAAATTGTAATTCTATGGTAATAACTTGTAGACAAGATCACGTTTTCTAAAGGTTGAAGGTTCAATCCTTACTAAAGGCAATAACTAAGAATAGCATTTCTACCCGGTCATGAAAAAAGATTTTTTTCAAAATTTTATAACAGTTCATAAGTTTGGCATAACTATTCCAAAGTTTGACTCAAAGGTTCCCAAGTTCGAAAAAGATGCACCTGAAAATTTCAAAACGTTGGCAAATATAACTGCTTAGATGAGAATAGTCGTCTGAATAATCAAAATTATTAAGTAAAACAGAATTTTTCTTCATTACATTCAACTATCAAAACTAATTGCATAGTAATGATAGCATCACAACGGTGTTTAGTAGCAGCAAAAAGCAAAACTAATTGCATACTTAATTAAAGAAAATACCTTTAATTTCATCGTGAATATAAATTAAATTTGATTGAATTGGTAAAAAAGAAAAAGAAAACATTGATAGTTTCCAAACACACATATTTGATGTTATCTTCCAAACACACACATATTTGATGTTATCTTCCAAACACACACATATTTGATGTTATCTTCCAAACACACACATATTTGATGTTATCTTCCAAACACACACATATTTGATGTTATCTTCCAAACACACACATATTGGATGTTATCTTCCAAACACACATATATTTGATGTTATCTTCCAAACACACACATATTGGATGTTATCTTCCAAACACACACATATTGGATGTTATCTTCCAAACACACACATATTTGATGTTATCTTCCAAACACACACACATTTGATGTTATCTTCCAAACACACACACATTTGATGTTATCTTCCAAACACACACACATTTGATGTTATCTTCCAAACACACACATATTTGATGTTATCTTCCAAACACACACATATTTGATGTTATCTTCCAAACACACACATATTTGATGTTATCTTCCAAACACACACACATTTGATGTTATCTTCCAAACACACACATATTGGATGTTATCTTCCAAACACACACATATTTGATGTTATCTTCCAAACACACACATATTGGATGTTATCTTCCAAACACACATATATTTGATGTTATCTTCCAAACACACACATATTGGATGTTATCTTCCAAACACACACACATTTGATGTTATCTTCCAAACACACACATATTGGATGTTATCTTCCAAACACACACACATTTGATGTTATCTTCCAAACACACACATATTTGATGTTATCTTCCAAACACACATATATTTGATGTTATCTTCCAAACACACACATATTGGATGTTATCTTCCAAACACACACATATTGGATGTTATCTTCCAAACACACACATATTGGATGTTATCTTCCAAACACACACATATTGGATGTTATCTTCCAAACACACACATATTTGATGTTATCTTCCAAACACACATATATTTGATGTTATCTTCCAAACACACACATATTTGATGTTATCTTCCAAACACACACATATTTGATGTTATCTTCCAAACACACACATATTGGATGTTATCTTCCAAACACACACACATTTGATGTTATCTTCCAAACACACACATATTGGATGTTATCTTCCAAACACACATATATTTGATGTTATCTTCCAAACACACACATATTTGATGTTATCTTCCAAACACACATATATTTGATGTTATCTTCCAAACACACACATATTGGATGTTATCTTCCAAACACACACATATTTGATGTTATCTTCCAAACACACATATATTTGATGTTATCTTCCAAACACACACATATTTGATGTTATCTTCCAAACACACACATATTTGATGTTATCTTCCAAACACACACATATTGGATGTTATCTTCCAAACACACACACATTTGATGTTATCTTCCAAACACACACATATTGGATGTTATCTTCCAAACACACACACATTTGATGTTATCTTCCAAACACACACATATTTGATGTTATCTTCCAAACACACATATATTTGATGTTATCTTCCAAACACACACATATTGGATGTTATCTTCCAAACACACACATATTGGATGTTATCTTCCAAACACACACATATTGGATGTTATCTTCCAAACACACACATATTGGATGTTATCTTCCAAACACACACATATTTGATGTTATCTTCCAAACACACATATATTTGATGTTATCTTCCAAACACACACATATTTGATGTTATCTTCCAAACACACACATATTTGATGTTATCTTCCAAACACACACATATTGGATGTTATCTTCCAAACACACACACATTTGATGTTATCTTCCAAACACACACATATTGGATGTTATCTTCCAAACACACACACATTTGATGTTATCTTCCAAACACACATATATTTGATGTTATCTTCCAAACACACACATATTGGATGTTATCTTCCAAACACACACATATTGGATGTTATCTTCCAAACACACACATATTTGATGTTATCTTCCAAACACACACACATTTGATGTTATCTTCCAAACACACACACATTTGATGTTATCTTCCAAACACACACACATTTGATGTTATCTTCCAAACACACACATATTGGATGTTATCTTCCAAACACACACACATTTGATGTTATCTTCCAAACACACATATATTTGATGTTATCTTCCAAACACACACATATTGGATGTTATCTTCCAAACACACACATATTGGATGTTATCTTCCAAACACACATATATTTGATGTTATCTTCCAAACACACACATATTTGATGTTATCTTCCAAACACACACATATTGGATGTTATCTTCCAAACACACATATATTTGATGTTATCTTCCAAACACACACATATTGGATGTTATCTTCCAAACACACACATATTTGATGTTATCTTCCAAACACACACATATTTGATGTTATCTTCCAAACACACACATATTGGATGTTATCTTCCAAACACACACATATTGGATGTTATCTTCCAAACACACACATATTGGATGTTATCTTCCAAACACACACACACATTTGATGTTATCTTCCAAACACACACATATTTGATGTTATCTTCCAAACACACACACATTTGATGTTATCTTCCAAACACACACATATTTGATGTTATCTTCCAAACACACACATATTTGATGTTATCTTCCAAACACACACATATTTGATGTTATCTTCCAAACACACACATATTTGATGTTATCTTCCAAACACACACATATTTGATGTTATCTTCCAAACACACACATATTTGATGTTATCTTCCAAACACACACATATTTGATGTTATCTTCCAAACACACACACATTTGATGTTATCTTCCAAACACACACACATTTGATGTTATCTTCCAAACACACACATATTTGATGTTATCTTCCAAACACACACATATTTGATGTTATCTTCCAAACACACACATATTTGATGTTATCTTCCAAACACACACATATTTGATGTTATCTTCCAAACACACACATATTTGATGTTATCTTCCAAACACACACATATTTGATGTTATCTTCCAAACACACACATATTTGATGTTATCTTCCAAACACACACACATTTGATGTTATCTTCCAAACACACACATATTTGATGTTATCTTCCAAACACACACATATTTGATGTTATCTTCCAAACACACACATATTTGATGTTATCTTCCAAACACACACATATTTGATGTTATCTTCCAAACACACACATATTTGATGTTATCTTCCAAACACACACATATTTGATGTTATCTTCCAAACACACACATATTTGATGTTATCTTCCAAACACACACACATTTGATGTTATCTTCCAAACACACACATATTTGATGTTATCTTCCAAACACACACATATTTGATGTTATCTTCCAAACACACACATATTTGATGTTATCTTCCTCGCTTGGCCTTTTGGCTAAGATCAAAGTGTAGTATCTATTCCAATGGATACTGCACCCCATAGACTGATATTGTCTTGGCCTTCGGAGCTTGATTTATGCCTGTCTATGGGTCTGTCCTGTGCAGTTCTAGGAGGTCCACCCACCCAGGCTTCGCCTCCCCTTATTGGTGAGGAGTAAGTTTATTGCTGACTGCCTGAGGCGCCCCTACTGGGGAATGCCGACACGGCTGCCAAGGCAATTTTTAAACCCCACTTTCCCGACCCGACCTTGGGTCACATCTTACTTGTGGGAGTAAGATAAAAACTGGCCTTGTGCCTAACTCCTGGAGAGGAGTAAATCAATACTCTCTATATCTTTCTTTCAAGGAATATAACAATCTTTTTCATCTCTTTCCTACCTTTTCCCTCCTCCTCACTCCTAAATGTCTGTCTGCTTTTTGCTGCTACTCAACACTGTTGTGAACCTACCATTACTATTAAAACTAAGTATAGTCTAATGTGCTATTGAATGAAGAGGAAAACATACACATTAATATAAAGTAATAAACATATCAAATTATTTATCTTTTAATAAACAAAGAGGTTTTTTATGCTACAATTAATAATTACCAAACAGTAAAAACTTTTTTTTTAACGTAGTTCACCCCAAACAAGGCAGGCCACCACTGTAGACATAAGGGGCTACTGAAAAGAAAAGGGGAGAAGGTTGGGGGGGGTCAACCTAAATTGGGATCTACATCAATTTTAAATGTCTGCATGTCAGTACTGTCGGGGAAACAGGGGGCAGGGAGGGAGTTCCAGAGGCCAGCAGCACGAGGAAAGAAGCTATTTGAGTAGAAAGCTCTCCGGCATATGGGGGCCGCCACAGTGAATGGATGGGATTTAGTTGATAGTCGAATTGGTCTAGTGAATTTACATCGAGGCGGCACCAGAGTAACCAATTCATCGGAGCATAATGCATTGAAGTATTTGTAGAACAACATGTATATACATAGTTTATTAGAAGAAAGAAAAACAAACAAAAATTAATTATAGAAACTACAACTCACTGCCTTATTTTATAATTCATCTGTTTTTTTCTACTTTTTAAAGCATAGTATTAAAATATAACAGTATTGTTTTTCCTTCCATGAGGAGTCAGAGAGGTTTTGGAGGAACGTTTCCTTTTGTCAGTCTGTTATGAAATGCAAAATCCAGTAGAGAGATGTATCTGTTCCTTTGAAACATGTACATGAGTTAAGAAACTTGCATTCATATAAAAATATGGGTCTGGACATTTTTTCATCTCATGGATTTTTCAGACAGTAGCATGGTAACCCGGCGTTACCCAAATGCATGGACAATAAAATAGAAGTGTGTGTAATATCTTTTACATTACAATATCTTTTCTCTATCCCTCCTCTCTCTCTCTATTCCCTCCCCTCTCACATTTTATCTTAACTTGAAAAAATTGCTCTAAATGTCGACCCCCCCCCATACTATTTTTTTTACTGTTGACCTTTACAAGAAGATTACAAAAAAATGTGTCTATCATTCTGTCTGAGGCAATGCTGAAAAACAATATATCAGCTTTACGGGTGTGACTTGTGTAGTTTTGATTTTACGTGGACTTGTTTTACTGTTTATTTGATAATAAGAGATTATTAGGGGAAATAAAAAGAAAAGCCAATTAATTACAGAAAATTGCAACTCAATGCTTTGATTGAATGGACGCATCTTATTTGGCTGGTCTGTCACGCTTAAGTTTAAAATGGTATTTCCTTTTGGATTTGTCTGTCACACTGAAGTTCGAAATGACATTTCCCTTTGGATTTGTCTGTCACGCTAAAGTTCGAAATGACATTTCCCTTTGGATTTGTCTGTCACGCTAAAGTTCGAAATGACATTTCCCTTTGGATTTGTCTGTCACGCTAAAGTTCGAAATGACATTTCCCTTTGGATTTGTCTGTCACGCTGAAGTTCGAAATGACATTTCCCTTGGGTTGTTCTGTCACATTTAAGTTCAGAATGGCAGATAGCATGGACGGATGTTAAGAGCATACGTCTCGTTTCTTCCCTTCTTTCTAGCCTGATCACAGTAATGTTCATATTCCCTACAAAAAAGAAGGAACAGACCTAATTTTTAATCTACATTCAGTCGGGACATTCTCCCTGTTCAGTATTTTTTTACTTTTTAGAAGCATGGTTTGATATGTCTGTTTGTCTTCTTTCTCCCTTATTCAAAACCTCTATTTGATCCAACAAGCATGTATGTTTATTTTGTGCACTTGAGCAAAGAAAAGCTCCCTTGTTCAAAAGTACTTTAATTATACCTTTTCATCAAAGACCACACTAAACCAGGAGACCCTGTTAACAAGATGAAACTACAAAGTTATGTCCGCAAATACAACCTTACTTTGTAACCAACATTCTCTATATTAACTAAACCGTTGTTGTTTTCTCTTTGTCTTGTCATGTTTTAAGCCCTTGTCTTTCCAATACAGCGGACCAGAGGTTTGATCCCTCGTTTGAACGAGAAAAATTCCAACATTTGGTTCATTCTACCACCACCACCACAATAGTATTTGTCTCCACAATAACAAGTTTGTGTGACATACAATTTTTTTGCAAGGTTTGTTGTTTTTCATCATGAGAACCTTCCCTTTGTTGTAGTGATTACATTCATGCACAATCTTGTTTCCTAGTGAATGTTGTATGTGGTACAACAAAGAAATAACAGTATTTTTTTCTTTAATTATTATAAAAATGATTAATTTTAAGTCAGACTGAAACGTCTACAGAAACTTTTCAAATATGTTGTTAGCTAAGCTTAGAGATCAAACATAGACAAGTTATGTACGGACAAACACACAAATAACTTTGCTTTGTATATAGAGATAGCATAAAAAGTCAGTTATCATACGTTTCTTTAATTATTTTCTTTACAGTTTTTGTGAAGTTTGCGGCTTCAGAACATCAGAATTATTTTAACCTTTAACCTTTAAGATTTTTTTTCTTTTTAAATTTTTTCCCATAATTACAACTTTAGGGTATTTTATAAACCCCAATGAAATAAATCCAGCTCCCCGACAAAGTGACACTCTGAATTGCAAACTAAAATAACCTGTATAATCTTCTCAGCGCACCCTCATGAATGAGAGCTTTTCAAGCAATAAACTAATCTTTCACTGATAAGACAAGGTAATGCCTGGCAGGATGGCTTCCAGAAATTAAACTGATGCATTTTTATTGAGCCAAAATCCTGGATAACTACTCAGTCTTTTCATCACGATACTTTTATATGTCAAAAAATTATCAGCATTTTGCTGTAAAATAAATTTATTAGCTGTTAAAGTATTTATGGGATTGAAATTCATAAACGATAAACATAGTAGTTATATCACCAGAGTTAAGCGACCTTGAGCCTGGCCAGTACCAAATAATTTGGGAATGCTAGTGCTGTGTATCATTTTCCCTAATCTAATATACATGCGGCTGAGGTTATCATCATTTTTCTTGGCCTTTTGGCCGGGATCAAAGTGTAGTATCTGTTCCGATGGATACTGCACCCCATAGGCCGGTATTGTCTTGGCCTTCGGGCCTTGATTTACACCGGTCTATGGGTTTGTCCTGTGCAGTTCTAGGAGGTCCACCCTCCCAGGCTTTGTTTTCTCACCCTTTGAGAAGATATTAGTTTATTGCTAATCGCCTGAGGCGCACCCACCGGGGAATGCCAACAGGGCTGCCCAGGCAATTTTTAATGACCAGAGTGCTCACCTTCTCGAGCGCTGGTTTATCAAATCGCACTTTCCCGACCTTGTGTCACATCTTACCGTTGTGGGAGGTAGATAAATAACATAAAAAAATTCTTTTTATTAATGTGATGGTAAGGGGACATCATCCACACTGGTGGGTTTCCGTCTAGGAAGGTGGCTAGCTGCACACATGGCAGATCTCATGCCATACCTCCAAGTAACTATCATGAAGATCAACTGCACAACTTCCATGCTATGTGATCCATCTGCAGCAGTTCTTTCCAAGGAAACTTAGGTAATCTCCCCCTCCCCCTAGACTTCCGAATCTCAAGCTATCAGACAAGCATTCCACATGTCCATACCAACATATGTGAATTTCATATTCCCTATAAACTTCCTCTTTCAGTAGAAGCTGGATGTCACACTAGTTATACAGATAAAAAAGAGTTGGATTTTTACTTTGGGCTTTTTATAAAAATAAAACAAAATTGGATTACTATCAGTGAAGCACCAACTTTTCAGATTGCAAAAGCTTTTTTTTTAACTGGCATGTTTAAATATTAGGGAAAATGGGTTTAGTTTCTGATGTTAAGTGGGTCATTTCATATCAATTCAACTAGGGGCTTCGAGGTGGCTATCTCAAATTTTGATGAAAACTTATTAACCTTACATGGAGATATGAAAATCCTCCAAGTTTGAATGAAAAAATTGTCTGTAGACCTAAGGCCCTTTGAAATTTGGGTGTCATGTCTGTAGAATCAAATTGACACCAACATAAATAGCTCAATTCTTTGGTCGGTATTATTTTGCCCCCAAAAGCATGGTTTTACTCCGAGGATTTGCTACTTAGTTGTACTGTGTCTGGCCGGCTATATGCAGTTAGCTGAAATAAGTGGTTTCATGCACAAATCACAAAGATATTTGTGTCTTAATAAATATATTCTTTAGTATATTATTAGCTAACACTGTGAGTCCATTACATTAAAATGAGAGCACCATATCTTTCAACACACCTGTGTTAATTCCTAGCTCACGACTAAGATTTTGATAGGAAAATTTATGCTTGAATTAAGCAATATGTACATAAGATTATCCACTCATGGACTAGCAGTAAATCAGAACTCAGAGAATATTCATCTGAGCATAATGGAACATTCTAGCCTTCTTATGAACCGGTTTTCTAATGTTATTTTCAGTTTGTTTTTAGATCAAGTAGTCACACATTTGAGCACTGACTACTAAATTCAATCATGCCTTTTTTGCACCAACAAATCACATCAACTTTAGGGTTTTGTGAAGAACGTATCTTCATTTCCAAAGAAAGATGAACATTTATATTCTCGAGTTTTGGTTGACATCTGACTGTTTTTATATTTTAACCTCATTGGTTCATTATTATACCTACATGCACTATTTTTATGTTATTACTGTTATCTGTTAGTACTATTATCTGTTATTACTGTTATTTATGTTAGTACTGTTATTTATGTTAGTACTGTTATTACTATTATCTGTTATTACTGTTATCTGTTATTACTGTTATATGTTATTACTGTTATATGTTATTACTGTTATATGTTATTACTGTTATATGTTAGTACTGTTATTACTATTATCTGTTATTACTGTTATCTGTTATTACTGTTATATGTTATTACTGTTATATGTTATTACTGTTATATGTTAGTACTGTTATATGTTAGTACTGTTATTACTATTATCTGTTATTACTGTTATCTGTTATTACTGCTATATGTTATTACTGTTATCTGTTATTACTGTTATCTTTTTTTTTAAACATGGTTCACCCCAAACAAGGCAGGCAACCACTGTAGACGTAAGGGGCTAGTGAGAAAAAAGAAAAGGGGAGAAGGTTGGGGGGTCAGCCTAAATTGGGATCTGCGCAGCGAGATATCTGTTTACATTAGTTTTAAATTTCTGCATGTCAGTACTGTCAGGGAAACCGGGGGCAGGGAGGGAGTTCCAGACGCCAGCAGCACGAGGAAAGAAGCTATTTGAGTAGAAAGCTCTCCGGCATCTAAGGACCTCCACAGTGAATGGATGGGATTTAGTTGATTGTCGAGTTAGTCTAGTGAATTTACGTCGAGGGGGCACCAGAGTAGCCAATTCATTGGAGCATAATCTATTGAAGTATTTGTAAAACAAACATAAGGATGCTACATTGTGGCAATGGGACAGAGACTGGAGCTTAGTTGACAGTGAGAGACCTATTAGGTTGGCGACTCTTTTTTGGACCTTGTCAAAGAGGGAGAGACTAGTAGATGATGCACCAGCCCAGATGTGGCAACAATACTCCATGCATGGGTGGATGGTGGCTTTGTAGAGATACAGGATAATGTCAGGTATAAGGAGTTTACTAGCACAGTAGAGGGAGCCAACCTTCCTTGTGGCAACCTTGGCAATGTCTTCAATGTATTTGTTCCAATTCATGTTACCTGTGAAGGTTAGGCCGAGGAGTTTGAATGATGAACTCTCTGGTAGGGTGTTATTTGCCATGACAATCCGTAGTTGGAGAGGCTTCTTGTAGTTATTAAAGGAAAGGAGCTTTGTCTTTGCGGCATTAAAAGTTACCAACCATTTATGACCCCAATCCACTATGGCCTGGAGGTCATTTTCTAAAGATTCAGCAATTGCCTCGGATATGATCGCGTCTGTTTTGCCAACATGGCGAGAGTAAAGCGTGGTGTCGTCAGCAAATAAACCAATTTCAGACTCTATGTCATCAGGGAGATCGTTTATATAGATCAGGAACAACAAAGGTCCAAGGATAGATCCCTGGGGTACACCAGCATTTATGTCATGTTGCTTAGATGAACGGCCATCGAGGACAACCTGGATTTTTCTTTTGTTTAGGAAGGATCTAATTATATTAAGTAGTTGCCCAGTAATACCGTATGAGCATATTTTCAGGAGAAGCCCTTTATGCCATACCTTGTCAAAGGCCTTGGATATATCAAGCGCTATTGCCTTAGCTTCACCTGCCTTGTCGAGTGTATGATACATGTGTTCAGAGATTACCGTTAGGATGTCTGCAGTAGATCGTGCTTGTCTAAATCCATACTGGCGGTCAGATAGAAGTTTAGCATTAACTAAGTGCCGTATTATCGCTAGATTGATTAAGGATTCAAAGATTTTGGCAAAGATCGGCAGTAGACTGATTGGGCGGTAGTTCTGAGGGTCGGTTCTATTCCCAGAACTCTTGTAGACTGGCACCACAGAGGCAATTTTCCAGTGTTATTACTATTGTCTGTTATTACTATATAATGATTTTAAATAGCCTAAAATATGAGATAGAATAAAGTCAATGTTTCCCCTTTACTTTTGTGACCAATAGCTTTTTTTACTACATAAAATCTATTTCATCAGTCATATACAATTTGGGCAGGAAGGGGGTGCCACTCGGACTTAGGGTTAGTGGTAGAGTAAGTAATTTTTTACCATCTTTTCAGTATGAAGTTAGTAATCACCTCGAAAATATCAACTGCCATATTTTTTTGTGTATCGATAAGTCAGCTTAACAAAAACAAATTCTGAGATAAAATATCTTACAAACAGTTTCCACACTTTAAAAGTATACAGATGGGTAGAGAATTTTGTATAAATTGTTCTTTTTGTTTTTATTTACAGTTACTTACCTGTCTGGACTTTTACCTAATTTAATAATTTGTGAATTATATCTTTTTTAAAAGTAAATAACATCAAATCTTAAAATAGAATTGGGCGCGAAAAAAATTTTTAAGATAAAATTGTTATAGCTTTAAATTTTACAGGGTCTCGTCAATCTTATTTTTCAAAATATTAAACTGGTTTTAAATTAAGTGTTAATTTTAAAATTAAGGTATTAATAGTAGACTTATGCAATTATGTAGTATAGTTAACAGCACAAAAAGGGGGAAAAAACCAAATAACTTTTACCAAACGCAATAAAATTTACTTTTCTACTGACCTGTAAAATGTTAGTGTGGAAACTGATTGTAAGATTATAAAAAAGGCTTATAATACTGCTAACCCTAAGTCTGGGGGTGGTTGCCAGTCGGATTATGGTGAGCTTTTTTCTTTTATTATATTTTAAGTCTGAAATTAGCGATCGCCTCTAAAAAATTTTTACTCGTATTTGGTTGAGTAAAAGTTACGATAATGAATTCAGAAATAATTAATCTTACAATCAGTTTCCACACTTTTAAATTATACAGTTCGGTAGAAAAAAAATGTTCTTGCATTTGGTAAAAATCATTTGCTGTATATGTTGTTTGTTTTAGATTTTAGATTTATATTAAATATATTACATCATTTCCTGAAGTTCTATTTGATTTGACGTTTCGGTAAAAAAAAAAAATCTATGATCAGCCCCCCCCCCCCCCAATGCACACACTGTTTCCCTATTTTTCGCATTTCTTTTATTTTGCTTTAAAAAAAAAGTTTCTCTTTTTTTATTATTCATGTTTTTGTTTTTTTACTGAAAACAAACAAAAGCACACAAATAAATTTCGGCTCGTGTACCCGATCTATACAAGTGCCCTAATATATTTAACTTTTTTTCGTATTGCTAAGGGTCAGTGTTGTGCTTAATAAGGGGTATTTTTTTTCTGAAAGTTTCAACTTTTTGTTTCAGAAAAAAATACCCCTTATTAAGCACAACACTGACCCTTAGCAATACGAAAAAAAGTTAAATATATAAGGGCACTTGTATAGATCGGGTACACGAGCCGAAATTTATTTTAAAAGAGTTCCAATGGTGTAAGGGGCAGATAATTCTCTTTTTTTTAGTACGAAATTTCTCCGAAAATGGAAAATATCCATTTTTTTAAATAAGAAGTCATGCAAATTCAATATTTGTGAGAATCAACAGTATATTGATAGAACATTTGTTGAAGAAAATAGAATTTGGGAAAATCAACAGCATATTTTTTTCATTTCAAAACAAGCCATCGGTTTTCGTTAAAACATTTTTGATTTTTTTTTCATAGTATAAAAAATAAATGTTTCTGTTTTTTTTTTCTTCTCTTGATTTTGTTTTTTTAAACGGGATAGAATTCAGAAATTGGTTCAAAAAATCTCTGTAGTTGCGGAAATTTCTGCCGCCACATAAATTCTGATAAATAGGATAAGCCACCACTTTTTGTTGAGTACTTGTTAAATATAATAATTCGCACATATTCAAGGCATTCACGTCGATTACGTCCATTTTCGGAGAAGCTAGAAATTATGTACTTAAAAAATGGAGAGTTGTCTGCCCCTTCTAATACCATTGGAACTCTTCTAAAATAAATTTCGGCTCGTGTACCCGATATATACAAGTGCCTATACTAGTGTGGAAAAAAAAAAATTATTTACTTGCAACGCACTCGTATAACTCAACTTCATTTTTAATATGAACGCGCCAATCTTCTCAAGAAAAAAGGAAGGAAACTACGTGCGAAATCGCATAGCGATTCATAATCATGGATTTTGGTAAATTTGTGGATATAATAATATATATTTTAGAATTTAGAGTGGGGAATTAGTTTCGTATATCAATTTAACGTAAATGATCCTCAACTTTTTAGGGCATTAACTAAATATTTTACCACTAACCCTAAGTCTGAGTGGCAAGATCGTAAAACCACACGTAATCACCTAAAAAAGTATAACCCCGAGAAAAAAATAAGAATAGAATTTATTTCTAATAGCAATAAAATATAAAATTGGTTAACGGCCGGAAATAGGGGATAAATTTATATGCGAAACTGATCCCCTAAATGTAAATTCTATACTATTTTTTTCTTTCCGCCAAGTTTTTCAGTGTGTTCACACGTAATAGCCTAAAAAAAGTAGCATCTCATTTTTTTAGGGGGGGGGGTAGAGGAGCGTGTTAATCTACAACAATACATAGATTTTTTTTTTTTACCGAACTTTCTTTTTAATTTGATTTATTGGCTTTTTATTGATATTTACTTGTTTTTACCAACACACACATCACAAGTTATCGAGTCGTTTTGAACTAATTTCCAAGTTTGCTTTCTTCAAAATAATTTACGACAGCAAAAGTAAACTTTTATATGGATAAACCGACTTAAACATTGAAGTAATAAAAAGAACAAGACTTACGTCTTTCTTTCTTTTTCTCCTGTTATTTCTCAGTGTTTCTTTAAGCGTTTCGTTACTTCTGCCTGAATTAATAAAATCCAGTGCATAGAAAAACTGAAGAGTGAATATAAAGGGAGATAACGAACTATTAAATTTTTTTTATCTTTAAGTTGAGGAGAGTCAAATAGCGGGGAGAGAACTCTAGTTTCAAGTTTCAACCACGATTTATCTGAAAATGGATTTTATTGTAATTATTAATAGATGAAAGATAAAATTATTTTGAAAAATAGGGTTAAGGTTAGTATAAGGGTTAGTTTAACACTGAGTAAAATTCGGCAATTTATTTGAAAACAGTTCCCAGTGAAATGTCCTTTCGGAATTTTTGTTTCCACATAAATTCGGCTAGGTCCGATTCCACCATTTACGTGTGGGTGCCACATTCAACCTTGTTTCTTTTTCTTCGCCTCATTCCACATTCGTTCTATGTGGTTAGTTGTAGCACCTTGCAAGTTCAGATTGTTAAAATCCATTTTAAGATAAATCGTGGTTGAAACTTGAAACTAGAGTTCTTTCCCCCTTATTTGACTCTCTTCAACTCAAAGATAAACATTTTTTTCGGGTCTACAGTTCACAAGCACCAAAAAATGCACCGACTTATTTTCGGAACTAAGTAATGATAACTCTAAATGACAGTCTTCGGGAGAAGAACAAAGTGTAGTACCTGTTCTGATACTGCATTTCATCTTTTCTGTCCTCGGTCAGTGAAAGAGAAATCTTGGTAAAATTGTCGTTTCCCAACCAAAATGACGGACAATAAATCGTCTGCAGTTTTCCGACCTCACAAATGAGTAAGTAAACCCAAATACATTGTTTCGGATTAATTTAAAGGAAATACAGTTGGGAAATTAGTCTAAAAAAATTTATTTGAGTTTACTTACTCATTTGTGAGGTCGGTAAATGTCAGAAAACTGCAGACGATTTATTGTCCGCCATTTTGGTTGGGAAACGACAACTTAATGAAACCTTCTTAGACTAAGGCAATTTTTTTTTTGTCTCAATCCAGAGTGCCTCTTCTTGAAGATCTGGGTTGTCCCCATATTAAAAACTGCCCTTGTGTCTAACTTTACTCTGGTGGGGATGCAATTAAATGTGGGCAGTCTTCTGGGTGTTGAAAGTTCAATCTTCAGTACGGGCGATTCTAAGAATACAATTAAGAATTTACCCGGTCATGGGTGACGGAACGAGAACAAGCGGTATCACACGCTTAGGATTTTTAGAAATCCATTCTTAACATGGAGGAGGCAGGGTTTGGGGGGGGGGGTGATAATTATTTTGTACCTTCACCAAAATTTGTTGAGCCGTATATTTTTTGCAAAAATACGATCGGTGTGATATTAAACAAATACCGAACAAGCTACCCCCCCCCCCTAGGGACTAAATAAAGGGTTCCTTTCGAAATTGCGTATTACCGAGTTCTACATGAAGATTCCCGAGGTCGATAAGATATATCTGAAGGGGGTTGGAGGTTATATCGGCCGAAACGTTGTGAGAATAACATCCAAGATAAATATAGTAGATTTAATAATCCAAATAATAGTATTATTGTAGATTTGTGGCAGACGCCACAACTGGCCAGGGGATAAATGTGCGACCTTCCTTTCTTTGTTGACTCAGCCCTTCTTCGTTTCTGAGGTAGAGAAGAGGGGCTGATCTCGTGAAATCACGTTGCCAGAAGATTCCGGCCAATCAGGAACCAACAGGTCAGCTTGACCACGCGTGGTTTGAGTGTCTATAAAAGAAGGCATGCACTTCCTTTCTCTCTCTTTTTCCTTCCGTGTTCTGGGCGAACGCACACAGAGGAGATCGTCGACGCCGCCCTCCCCCCACCGGGTCGACCGTAATCTCTTTAAATTCAAATGAGGAACTATGTCTTTAAATACACATCATTTCAGTTGCCACACAAAAATACAGCAAACACGCATCGCATATACACCTTACAAACATGAACTGACGAACTCTACAAATGTCTTAGTTAAAAAAATTGTGTTCGTTTAATATAAAGGTTTTCCTCGTAATTAATTTTATAAAATACCATTCTTATGTTGTGTTAGCTTTCTTATTCCTTCGCTTTCCTTCTAATATAAGTTTTAGATAATAATAATAATGTTTTCTTTCTTTTCCCTTTGTTTGTCTAAACCTATTAATTTAATCCACACGTGGTCCGGCCACGTCCAAAACAGTGGGATGACATGCTGCTACAAAGACATCTCTCCCACAACCTTTGGTCGGGGGATTCATTCTCTCATAACCATTTGTCCTGCAATCCTTCGCCACTGTGGTTAATCCTTTGTTCTTAACCCCGCCATAATTTGTAACACCCTGGGGCCATAGATTGACACTCTCTGCCAAATCGCCCCCCTGCCCCCCCGCCCCCCAAAAAATGATAGTCTACCATTTTTTAGACGATTACGTGTTAACACTCTGAAAAGCTTTTCAGACAGAAGAAAAAATAAATAAAACAAAAGCAAAATTATTTTAGAATTTAGAGTGAGGGACCAGTTTCACATTAGTCCCCCATTTTCGTGTCATTTGTAGCAGAGTGAACCCTAGCTTGTTAAGAGGCTGTGTCTTAGAGAAAATGCTAAGATCCATGCTTACATTTAAATTGTTATCAAAAGAGAAAAATGAGTACAAGCAGATAAAAGTTGAATGAAAGAAGAATGAGTACAAGCAGATAAAAGTTGAATGAAAGAAGAATGAGTACAAGCAGATAAAAGTTGAATGAAAGAAGAATGAGTACAAGCAGATAAAAGTTGAATGAAAGAAGAATGAGTACAAGCAGATAAAAGTTGAATGAAAGAAGAATGGGGGAAAATAAACATTTAAAGAACACAATATTTATATATATGTAAAATTACAAGAAATTAATTGTTCATTTGAAATGTCCAGTTCAGTTAGAAATTTGACAAAATGTATGAGTTTTAGTTGGGGAACGAATTTCAGGTTTGTGGTTTAAACCGAGAAGAAGATCAGAACGATGAACTTACTTGGAAGAGTAATACATCTGGCCGAATCTGACTGAAATAGAAATGTTACATAAACAAAAAGGGATCACCATTCTTTCTATGAAATAAGTAATGGATGCGCAACCAAATAGATATGAAGTTTTATTCAGAGGAACACAGGAACAAAATGAACATAATACAATAGGCTAATTGGTGCTTTTACAGAAAAGCGTGCGTATTAAATTATCAATACCACAAAAAACAGTATTATATACTTATGCAGCAGATTTAAATAAATATCGTCACCAAAAAGTAGGAAAAATGAAAAATCAGTTTCATCGTATTTTGATGACTGCCATTGGTTTATTACGTGTTCATATGACAGATGGGGTTACCTCCCCATGAATTTTGTGTTTTTCGCTCGAATCAATGGCCGACTCAATTAAATGATATAACGGATTTTAATTTTTTATTACAATTCTACTCGATAGTTTTTGCTAATTTTTGGTGTACAAACCTATTTTTGCTCGATACATAACTATATCAAAGGGTTTTCTGGTTAATTTAATTAGAACTGCAATGTTCATCGTTTTTCATGTGCACGCTAATCTGTACAAGCACCGGCTGATTCATTTCGGTTAGATGAAGTGGTATTATCCCGGAGTTTGATATTTCACCTGCTCATGGTTGAGTCAGGTTGAGAACAAGAAAGGCGCCTCCTGTCGACTGTAAGAAAAACTGTAACCTGAAGATCAGCGTGGTTTGGCCTCTTGCGGCAAAACGATTCATCGCGTATGAATTTGGTTACATGCAGAAGTGCCATACGCTCACACAGTGAAGAGGCGGTGATTACATAATCATCAAGCCGAATTACAATCTTACTACCGGTCAAGTAGGCTGATACAAAATAGTTCGCTCATGTAACTGCTACAGAGTTTATGGCTTTATTTAGAGTGTGTATATGCATGCGGCAGTGTAGGCATTTGCGTGATTATTTGCATTAGAACGCGTA
Organism: Sepiola atlantica; assembly: GCA_963556195.1. NCBI lineage: Eukaryota > Metazoa > Mollusca > Cephalopoda > Sepiida > Sepiolidae > Sepiola > Sepiola atlantica. The sequence continues at coordinate 148,874,965 of OY744525.1, forward strand.
AGTGTATATATGTGTGTGTCGCCTTTTGTCAAGGTGCATAGTTGTATAACTGTGTGCGTGTGCAGAGTTGAGAATTGATAGGGAATTTGTGTGTGTGCTGTTTTTTGTCAGGATACGTAAGTGTACAAATTTGTATGTGTGTGTAAGTTGAATTAGGCATCCTTTGCCCCCTTGGAGGCAAGGGAAACTTGGTGGAATATGGATGTTAGAGTTCTGCTCATATTTTTCCCAACTGATTTTTTTCGACGAAAATCACACCTAATTCAAAAGTTTAAATCGGCTCCAGGCAGCACCTTGAGTTTTGGTGCAAAAATGGTTTTAATTGTCAAGGTGTGGCGGACGTAGTAGGAAGCATAGCAGAAGATAACCATTTTTGGTTTTTCACTGAATATGCCTGTGGGAGCCGGTTTTTTAAAACAAAAATCTAATTTCGTTTAAGATGGAATTTTTTGGCTTTGCTTCTGTGTGTTTCGCCTACACCGTTGGCCAGTCAATATTAGTATCGAGATACATGTCAATCCGATACATTCTAACGTTTTATGGCAATGCAACATTTTCTTTGCTATGGAAGATAAATGATGCTCGTTTTTTGTCGACATTTTTAGGCGATTAGGTGTGGTTTTACGACCTTGCCACTCTGACTTAGGGTTAGTGGTTAAAATATTTGGTTGACTGCCATAGAAATTAGAATGGACCGAAAAGAGGGATCATTTTATGTAAAATTTATATATGAAACTGATCCTACACTCTAAAATAATCGTTTTTTTATTGTTTTCTTTTTCTTTTCTTTTTCCAACAAGTTTTCCAGGGTGTTCACATGTAATCGCCTAAAAAAGTAGGATCTATTATTGGATGAAAGTGTAGTATAGTTAACAACAAAAAAGGGCGGAAAGAAACAAATATACAACAAATAACCGTTACCAAACGATACAAAAATTATTTTTCTACTGACCTGCGTTGTTCTAAACTGTTTATAAGTTTTTTTATTTGAAAATTTTCTTCATTATTTTCACGTAACCAGTTTCGTCAATCAAACATGGCTGTCGATTTTATTTGGAAATAGTCACTAATTTCAGGCTTAAAAAATATTTTTTTTAAAAAAGGGCTTACAGTACAACTAACCCTAAGTCTGGATGTGGTTTTCAGTCGGATTAGGGTAAGTTTGTTTTTAAAAAAATTTTAAACCTAAAATTAATGCCGACCTCTAAAAGAAAAAAAATCGATCGCCATCTTTGATTGATGAAGTCGGTTAACAAATTTTGGAATAACAAAATTTAAAAATAGTTTCAAAAGTTTTCAACTATGTAGGTAGAAAATTTAATTTTCTTTCGTTTGGTAACAGTTATATGTTGTATATGCTTTTCTTCCCCTCTTTGTTTTCGTTGTTAACTATACTAAACTTTTGCCTACTTTATAATTTTTTTTGGGGGGGGGGGGTATTTAACGAATGTTTTAATTTATAAATTTACCAACAGATTTGTATTTTTATCCCAATCCAATTTTTTGGGGAGCTGGATTTCCTTTACATTAAAAATCGACCTTGTATCTAACTCTTTCCTCATCGAGAGGCAACTATATTGGAACTCTGACAAACACTTCAGCTTTATAAAAAATTATCATCTTTACAAAAAAGAATTCTGCTCTGTCGGTGGGACCACAAATTCGTCGACTGCAACCCCATGCAGAGGCGTAAAATCCCCCTGAAAATGGGGCCACCTGTAGGCCATGGGTGGCAACCCGCGATGTCTTAGGACAGGATCTTGGTGGCTGAGCTATTCTTCCACTTCGGCCCTTACTTCAGCTAGACGGGAGATCAGAGAGGCCCAATCCAGTCAGTCGGATGATCATGTCATGCCCTAGTATATATAAGTTCATCTCTAACCATATCTGATCCTTAATAAAATCAAAACCTTATTTCTCCTTTTGATTTTCTCCCCAAATAGATCCTAGAAGGCGATCAATACTGTTGAAAACAAAGATGATTACCAATGCCAAAGAGTAATGTTTTCAATAAATAATGTTTTCTGGGAGTAATGTTTTCTTGGAGTAGTCTTTCTGAGAGTAATGCCTCTATCCTCTCAGTAAATTTCCTGATAAGAGTAATGTTTTCTGGGAGTAATGTTTTCTAAGATTAATGTTTTATAAGAATAATGTTCCCACTCTCACTGTGAAATTTCCTTTCTACGAGTGATGTTTTCTGAGAGCAATGTATTGTAAAAGCAATGTATTCTGCGAGGAATGTATTCTGAGCAATCTATTCAAAGAGCAATGTATTCTGAGAGTAATATATTCTGAGAGCAATATATTCTGGGAGTAATATATTCTGAGAGAGAGAATACCAGTCAGTCTATGTCGAAGGCTAGACTCAAACTGTTGTATTTTGTGCGCATCCAGCTGTGGGCGGAAATCAACAGTCTTCCAGTGCACATGTCAGTGGTGAACTAATAGCCTATGTATCAATACGCAGACCAGATAACAACTCGACATGACACAAGATATAGTGCGTACATATAAACAAATATAGGTCTCTCATGTATTTGCTACAATCTCATCCTTCGGGATAGAGGGAGAGATTGGTTTATTGCTGGTCGTCTGAAGCACCGATACCAATAGACGCTAATTTTTTTAATTTAGGAGATCCACAGTGTTCTCAATGAATCAAATAAAAGTTAATTGACAAATGAAATACTGTAACAAGATCACTTTGCATCAATGTGGCAAAGCTGCTTTGTTAGTTGTGTATATCTTGGAATCGGCACAATTGTGATGGAGTCGTTTGGCCAGTGGGGTTGGGGGAGACCTTTTTAGAATGTTTATCCTTGTCGCAACATTCATGTGGCAGGATCTTTTATCCTAGGGACGATGTGTTACATGTGCACGTAATTACTCGCCGTTGTTACCAGTGAGCAATCATCGTTCAGACGATAAACTGTCTGGCTGACTGGCTGAGTCCATTATGCTGCAAAAGGAACCTTATTTGAAATAAGGAAAGAAACCATTTACTTTTAATATAAAAATATATTTATTTTCTTGAAGACATTTTTATAATATTTTAGACACACACAAAAAATGCGTCTTCTCGGTTCGAATCCAAAAACAGTCTGCGTTTGCAAAATCTCTCAACGAGAGAGAGAGAAAGAGAAGGGGAAGTGAGAGAGAAGGAGAGGGACAAAGGGAGAGAGAAAGAGAGAAAGATAGAAAGAGGGAATACAGACACAATCAGTTTATACAATCAAATGTTTATATTTGAGTTTCATAACCGATTTCTCGAATGATGACTGCTGACCCCCGATCCCTTCAACTGCACCTGTCAGTGGATTGGTTAGACATTTATATTTCCTTGTCAGCTTTGGTGTCACGACCACACCGAGTACAAAATCTCTTCTGTTGAGCTTTGCGGCTTTCCCGAAATTTCAGCGCAAGTTTGGCACAAGGCCCACGAATATTACGCATATTATGGGGAGCACTTAACTCCCCAAAAGCTCATTGTGCCACAATACTATAAACTATTTTATGTAAAAATACAATTTACAAATCTGGTCCATTTGTAATTTTTCGTAATGAATTTATCCCCTTAAACAATTTAACTATTTTAGCACAACCTGTAATTATTTGTTTTTGGTCATCTCCTCTTTCACCATTCTGTTTTCCTCTTTTACATTGCATGCAGCCTTACTAAATACCTACATACATATTTATCAGTAATGTTTGAGGCAAACTATCATATATATATATATCTATATATATATATATATATATATATATATATATATATATATATATATATAATATCAAGATCAAGCGGCACCATGTCGTTAAAAAGAAAAAAGGAAGAAAAAAAATATATTGTCTATTATCCTGATGAAGATTTCTGTGTGAATCGAAAATTTGAATTTTTAATAAATAATATGTTAATTTTAAAAAAAAGTCTCTTCATTTTACTGGTTTGAAAAACCGTTACAAATTACAAAATTTAAATGCATTCTATACAGTGGAAACAATTTACTAATATACAGGGTGATTCATAAGTCACTTAGCTATTTATTTTTGAAATTCTAAAGTTTAAAAGTACGGTTATACAAAACAGAAAGTTTATTCAACAAATTCTTTTATGGGTGTTTGAAATTACACAAATTTTCAAAATTTCCACCTTCGTTCTGCATGCATAGCTCCATTCTTTTTTGCAAGGAATTTACGACTCTTTGTAGCATATTTGATTGATTATGAAATAAATATATATTGAAACAAATATATAAACGAACAAATTTAAAATAACAAATAGCAGTAATTAGAGAGTAAGATAACAATTATCAAAAGTTCATAGTATGTTTGTGCTCTATATGGTAATCATTTTAAATAGCTAAGTGAAGTGACTTATGAATCACCCTATATATATATATATATATATATATATATATATATATATATATATATATATATATATATATATATATATATATATATATATATATATAGGGTGATTCATAAGTCACTTCACTTAGCTATTTAAAATGATTACCATATGAAGCACAAACATATATATATATATATATATATATATATATATATATATATATATATATATATATATATAATAAGGAGAGATAGTTTGCTTGGAACTGTTTTACTAAAACTTATAACGTGCGACCAGAGCACACACCACTTGTGGACATTCTTACACAACGAGCTTCGTTAACAACTGAAGCGCAAGATCAAGCGACACCATGTCGTTTTTTAAAAAAAGGAAGAAAAAAATATCTATTATCCTGATGAAGGTTCCTGTGTGAATCGAAAATTTGAATTTTAAATAAATAATATGTTTATTTAAATAAAAAAAGTCTCTGCCTTTTTCTTGTTCCAAAAACCGTTTCAAATTACAAAATTTAAATGCCTTCTATACAGTGGAACTATTTTACTAATACACACACACACACACACACACACACACACACACACACACACACACACACACACATATATATATATATATATATATATATATATATATATATAATATATATATATATATATATATAGTCTAAAGAAGCTTTGAGTCATTTTAAACAAAAAAAAACAAAAAACAAAAAATGTAAAAGGCAGTTTAAATTCCCAGAGAAACTAACTAAATCCAAGATATTGCAGACTTAACATTCGTTGGAAAATTAATAAATAAAAAAATAAGTAAATAAAAAAGGGGGGGAGGTTAAGTATCTAAGAGTGAAACAAAAACAGGAGACCTTAAGCATCTAATATTAACACGGGGATCATCAGCTGTTTACCATGTAACTGTTTCGGAGATTTAAAAACAGGACAGTTATAATATTCATGGCTCTCCAATGGTACTGATTAAACTACCATTTCCCTAATAATCAAGTGTCGAAATAATTCAGCTTAAAATTTCACTAATATATACATAAATAATAATAATAATAATAATAATAATAATAATAATAATAATAATAATAATAAAATAATAATATATTACCCTTAAGACTACCGTATGATATGGTAATTTGCATATCAAATAACATTAATTATAACAATAATAATAATAAAAAATGTTTTTAAAATAATAATAATAATAATACTATCTAAACACTGTATATATATATATATATATATATATATATATATATATATATATATGAAAAAGGAGAGCCAAAAACTATATTATTTATGTGTTCATCAACGTTTCGTCTTTATTTTTAAGACTTCCTCAGGATGAAGAAAAAATGAATAAAAACAAATAACACAAGCATCAGTTTGATTTGCCTGAAAGTTGCGAGCTTCAGTTGGTTTGCGATTGAAAGAAAAGTAAAAAAGGCAGCAGCAGCAGTCTATAGAGTTTTTAGAAGGTGGGGAGGATGTGCAAGTTGAGATGAGTTTATTAATTCGGCCTTGAAACAAAGGTTTTTGTGGTTTATTTTTTTAGTATTTCTAATTAATATGTGTCTATATCGATTGAGAAGTGGGCAGTCATGTTTTTAGCTGTTGTCAAATGGAGCTAGGGTCAGAGAGATGTAAGGGAGTGTTGTGTTAGTGAAATCAATCAATTCTTAAACTTCAGTAGTATGGCCACAGTGAAAGAATGCATAAGGGTTCTTGGGTTTTTAGATGTAAAACAGTTAACATCGCAGGTAAAGAGTGATAAATAAAGACCTAGTCAGAGATAAGTAACTTTGGAAATCAATTTGTTAAATCATCATCATCATCATCATCATCATCATCATCATCATCATCATCATCATCATCATCATCACTGTTGTGCAAGTTCTCAAAAACAAGATAAGAGCATAATAACAGGATTAGTCTGTAAGTTTTTGTCTTAAATCAGGCAAGATGGTTAACTTTGGCTAATGTGCTCATAGACACGGGGTGTGATGTTATTGCCAGTAGCGTCCCCTTACTGAAACTCTCCGTTTAGGGAGGACTAATAAAGTGTACCCTCCTCCCATCGACAGTTCAATAAAGGATGCCTTTTGAGCCACATTAAGAATACAACGTCGTGTGTTTGAGTTATCTTTCACCTAACACAGAGAAACGATAACTTGGTGGCAGAGAGCAAATACATTTTTTTTAATGCGTGCCTACAGGAAACGGCACGCAGCAACGAAAAGAATGTAAACTACAAAGAAACAGAAGCGTTATCGCAACTGAAGGAGCATATTAAAATACAACACGTGTGACATGGACGACGCCATCTTGAAAAAAAGAACGAATTCGAAAACAAAAGATAGAAATCGGCGAACAACAGACAGAGAATAGACGTTAAAAAAAACGTATCCAAGTGAATTACAATATTGTATATCTATCGTTACTGTATTTAGTGTCAGCTCTCTTTTGTTGTTTTACCGTGGCTATGAACACGCGTGCGCCTGTATTATGTTGCCCGTGATACAATCTCGTAGACTCTTTCAAATTTTTTAAACAACGTTGCAACCTTTATTTTTCGGTCAAAAATATCCCAGCAGATAAACAGGTTGACCACATTCTGTTGCTGGCCTGAGAAGACTTAATACGTAGACGTTCGAAAACGATGAACTCGAACCCAGGGCTAGAGTTTCACGGGGGGGGGGGGGGGGGGTTCTGCTGCCTCCGTAAATCACAATCATTCGGGTCGATATGGATTCAGAGCTCTCAAAGTACCATCATTTCTTTTCGTTTTAATTTTATTTTTGGTGAGAGCCCTCTAAACGTTGTAATCGACGTTGGTCTGCATTAAAAAAGAAGATTGTTCTAAATGATAAAAATAACAAACAAAACGATGCCATCTATATTATGAAGAATCGCCCTTCGGAATCCCATCGATTAGGTCTCAAATGTTAAGCCACTTTCTAATAAATACTGAATACTATTCTACTCTTACACAGTAGAATTGGATCACGTCGTGGTCACCAAAATTTAGAAGCGGAAGATTAAGTCTATTACATTTAAAACAACCTTAGTGAGTCGTCATCGTTAACATGTAAATAAAGGGAACATGAAAGAGAAGGGTGTTAGTAAATGAACAAGTACATGAGAAGGATAAATGTTAGAAAGTCCACGTGGTGTTAAATAAATGTCTCGTTAGTAGGGAAGAGAGAAAAGTTTGTATATGACGGGTAGGAAGAATGTCCTGATTGTAAGGAAACGAATATAGCTCATATATGAGAATGTATTTACATACACAGGAGGCAGGCTGTGTCTATGTGTGTATGTAGGCATGTGAGTGTGTGTAACATTAAGTCCACGTGTGCGGCGGTTCTAGGGTCCTCTTGTCGAAGTCGAAACGGGGGGGGGAGCTTCATAAGAAAGAAGTTTCGAGGTTGGTTCCGAACAACGTGATCCGTTGTTGGTAGTGGCATCTCATGCCCAAGAAAGAGAAACAAACTAATGTGTGCCCTCTTTTATCAACTTCGGTTGTATGCTCAGCTCGCCTGAGAGATGGCCTCTGATTAGGCAAGCCTGAAAAGAAGTTAAATGTTCGCACCAACTAGCGCCGAGCTTAGAAATTAAGCATATATTCAAACTTATCAACTGTCGCTTCTGCTGCTGTTGTTGTTGTTGTTATCAGTAGTACCGCTGCTACAATTTGGCCCATGCTTTACACCCACACGTTTCGTTCATGCAGAAAGATCTGTGCCAATCAGATTGCATCAAAGCATTCAGCAGCAGCTAGTTCAGCAGTATATAAAGGCTGCATGTTTCTCCTTCAGCATGTACTTTTGGGTTCGTTCACATCCACCGGCAATCACTTGCTACCAGAACCTTTGCCAGCTCAACCAATCACAGGCCACGTTTCTCCACCACTGCCGAACCTACGTCAGCAGTTTTTTTTAAATGAAGATCTCTTTTTCCAGTGTCAGCCGACTGAATCAGTTCGCATTTTCTGTTCCTGCGGTGATCTGCTGATAAAGACACAAACCTCTATTTGATCCAACAAGCATGTATTTTTATTTTGTGCACTTGAGCGAAGAAAAGCTCCCTTGTTCAAAGGTACTTTAATTATACCTTTTCATCAAAGACCACACTAAACAAGGAGACCCTGTCAACAAGATGAAACTACCTTATTTTGTAACAAACATTCTTCATCCTTTCTTTCTCTCTCTTTCTTTTTCTTTAGTTATATAAAATCTCTATATTAACTAAACCGTTGTTGTTTTCTCTTTGTCTTGTTATGTTTTAAGCCCTTGTCTTTCCAATACAGCGGACCAGAGGTTTTGTACCTCGTTTGAACGAGAAAAATACCAACATTTGGTTCATTCTACTACTACCACCACCATAATAGTATTTGTCTCCACAATAACAAATTTGCGTGACATACAATGTTTTTGCAAGATTTGTTGTGTTTCATCATGAGACAATGTTGTGCTTAGTTGATAATAATCTGAAGATTGTCTTACTCTTTGCCACCACGTTACATTTATGTAGTAAAATTAATCCTTACTCTAAAGTCTTGTAGACTAAAGAGTTGGTGTGTGTTGAATGTCAAGATGTGAAATAGCCATTTTGTTGCGTCGGCCGTATCTGTGCTGACTTTAAATGAAGAAGAAGAAAATAGGGTCATCCAGTTCCAAATAAAATACCAACATCTTCTCTACAATAAAATCAAGTTTTATTTAACAAGAATACAGGAAGGTAAGGCAAGTTTGTTCGGCAGACACATACAATAGTAAAAATGTAATTTAGTCGAGTTGTGACGCGAATGTGAATTACTGCTAATTACTGTCGAAAGACGAGGTAGATCTGCATCTTGGCTCGAACGGGTTATATTTGGCGCCAAACTCTCTCAACAGATATTATGAAAAGTGTGCATGTGCAGAAGTGTTCTAATCACATATTACGTATGTCTGTGCATAACTGCATGTGCAAGGAATTGATTACAATCATGTGACTGCTACAGTCTGAAATATTGTATTTGAAAGTTTTTACCAGGTGTTGGCGTGTAATAGCAAACACACACACAGATGAGATAGAAACTCATTTTTATTTTTCCGTCGATTAGAGGAAAAATCGTGCCCGAAAATATAACACAAGGATTTTTTTAGAGAGATCGCAGTAATCATTTTTAGAAGGTGACTTCTAATGTTTTTTATATTATGCGTTGATACAGGTGAGTATTAAATAAAGCCATGTTAGTAACTTGTTAGTGAAGCATTCATTAACAGAGGCGAGACACACGTGTGAACGTAACGAGCAATTTATTTACACTGAATACATAGCAGTTTACCACTAATACACGTAGTGGGAGGTTGCAGTCAAGAGTGACGGTGGGAGTCACTAAGTCAACGGGAGATAACTCGTGTTTACGTAACAATGATCAAACTGTTTTAAAAAGGCCGGTTTTGTCATTGAATCACAGGCTGAAGTGGAAGAAATACTTGGCGAAAATGATCAAGTTTATCCACCATCGGGGATGGAGCAAACAGATTTTGACGAATTTATCAGTTTCGACGACAGTACACAATGTTATGGAGAACTGAGTGTTGACGGTTCGATGTTTTATTCTGACACCATTTTATATTATGCGTTGATACAGGTGAGTATTAAATAAAGCCAAGTTAGTACCTTATTAGTGAAGCATTCATTAACAGAGGCGAGACACACGTGTGAACGTAACGAGCAATTTATTTACACTGAATACATAGCAGTTTACCACTAATACACGTAGTGGGAGGTTGCAGTCAAGAGTGACGGTGGGAGTCACTAAGTCGACGGGAGATAACTCGTGTTTACGTAACAATGTTCAACACTATCCAATTCTCTAATTTTGTCATATTCATACAGTATAGTTAACAGCCGAGAAATTGAAAACAAACAAAACAGGCACCAAATAACTTTTACCAAACGAAAGAAAATTTAATTTTCTACCTACCTGTATAATTTTAAAATGTGGAAACTAATTGTAAGATTTATTATTTCTGAATATGTTATCATTACTTTGATTTAGTCGAACACGAGTTAATAAAAAATGGCGATAACTAATTTTAGGCTTAAAACATAGTAAAAAAGGTTTACCCTACCACTAACGCTAAGTCCGGGGGCGGTTCCAGTCAGACTTATGGGTTAGTGGTTAGGTAAGTCATTTTTTTAAAAACTGTTCTTTTAAAGAAATGAAACATCAGCAACAAACACATGTGGTTGCAATATTGGATTTTTACTCTCTCCGAAAGAGATATAGACAAAATATTATCTTGTAAAAAAAACAACTTTAAAATAGTTTCAGAACTTTAAAACTATGCAGGACAACAAAAACAATTTAAAAATTGCGTTTGGTTAGTTATTTGTTGTATATATATTCCCCCTCCCGATTTCTGCTTAATTAACTATACTACATGAATGTCAAGATATCAATTATTTCCAGCGCAACGCCGAGTCAGGACGGCTTGTATTTATACAGTAAAGTTGACCCCAATCTAAAGTCTAAAATATTCAGTTTTATTGTTTATTTCCGGGTGTTGAAGTTCAATCAGGCGAAAAAAAGAAATTTCCGTTGATAGCGCGGAGCGAAAAGGTGTAATCATACCGATTTCCCCCCGAAAAATGGAATAAGTATTTTTTTAATATATATATATATATATATATATATATATATATATATATATAGATATATATATATAGATATATATATATAGATATATATATATATAGATATATATATATATAGATATATATAGAGAGAGAGAGAAAGAGAGAGAGGGGGGGAACATTTTTTCAAACGGGACTTCTAATGTTCGACACCGTTCATCTATCTATCTTATTTCTACTGGAAGAATTTATACTAATTTTTATTTAACTTTTTGTTCGATCTTTTTCTTTTATTTTGAATTCCTCTTTTTTATGTATTTTTGTTTGCTTAGTTTAATTCATTTTATTTAAAAGTTTAAAAATGCAAAATATTTCGTTTGAAAACGGTGTCGAATTATGTAATGTCCGGCTGGAATTACCCAAAAAATAGCCATAATGGATTCAGAAAGCCCAAAAAAGTGAATATTTGTTTCTCATAAAAGGAAAAGAAGAAGGTGAGTAGAAAAAAGTGGACTCAATTATACTATAGGCACCGTTGGTGTACCTTGCCCATGTTATGATTTTAGATCTCGTTTTGATCTGAAGACGCCGTCATACTGTCTGGCATGTGTTACCATGACGACCGCCATCCAAGTCGGCCTTATTTACCTGATTCCCGACCGCTTAAAAGTGGAATCCCAGGCACTGGGAGGCGTTCTGTGATCGCCACAGTGGCACAAAAGTCTGTAAACATAATCATGTTTACTACCACGAAATTACGGGCTGACCGATCAACTATCGCGATTACTGTGGCCAAAAATAGTACCACAAACAAACACAGTTTTCTGGAGTCAACGGCCATTATTGGTCTTCTTCCCTGCGAGCCAAGAGTCTACAACTACGTCCGCCACTTTCACATAAAAACAGCTGGGCCGAGTAAACAAAGGAAGTTAGTTTGTTTTTCTTTTACAGGAAGGAGAGATATAGAAGGGGGGGGGGGAAATCTGGAATCAGCCAAGAACACAAGAATAGCGACGTTCGGTCCTCCTCAAACAACGACGAGAAAAAACCCAGCAACTCCAAGTACCAAATAACAATCGTCGACTATCACAACAATTTCGTCTGCTAAACGCCATTGAATCAGCGACGCTGAACACAACTATTCGCACTACTGCTACACCGCATCCTCCAGCGCAGACGACTTCTCTACACCGCAACTATTACTGCTTCTACCACTGCTCGCTCGGCTCACAAATTACTACTGCCCACCAAGACTTCTCAATGACTATTGACATTCACTCCAATTCCAAAATAACTTATCGGAAAATAAACCATAGTATTTTTCTAATTTTAATCCCGTGTTGTTCGTTCATTTCTGCTTGTCACCATACGCTTACAGTATTATAACAACTGGTGTCAGAAGCGTGCGATAAGTAGAATGGACTACTCGGGATTCATACCTAATGAACCTCTCAGCCTCATCGAAGATCACAGATCGGCAATTTCAAACACAAAATCTGGTAAAGAAGATGACATATCGTTCAGACCTCATCAACCGCGATTTTGGACATTTCAGCAGGCTCGGCGGACACGAACGGCAACACCAAGCCTCACGACTTAATACTGGTTGTTAAAGGTCGGGCTCGGCAAGCATCAGCATCACCCTTCGAGATCTACCGGCTCTCTTCAACGCAGGACGCGACAGCCACATCTTCCTGGACGTTCATCAGGCACCAGACATTCCCGGACATAGCTGACAACATTATGGAAGAAATCACACCGGTTCAAAAAAAACGGGTGCACCTGCACGGGCACGACCGGATACTCAACAACTGGACGTTCGTTGATCAACAGGAGGACCCATCAACTTGAACGACACGCAGCAACACCAGCGCAGACCCCATGTGCAGCAGTCGCCAATGCGCTCATTCATCAGACAACAGCGCAGACCCCCATGTGCAGCAGTCACCAATGCGCTCATTCATCAGACAACCGCGCAGACCCACATGTGCAGCAGTCACCAATGCGCTCGTTCATCAGACAACAGCGCAGACCCCCATGTGCAGCAGTCACCAATGCGCTCATTCATCAGACAACCGCGCAGACCCACATGTGCAGCAGTCACCAATGCGCTCGTTCATCAGACAACAGCGCAGACCCCCATGTGCAGCAGTCACCAATGCGCTCATTCATCAGACAACCGCGCAGACCCACATGTGCAGCAGTCACCAATGCGCTCGTTCATCAGACAACAGCGCAGACCCCATGTGCAGCAGTCACCAATGCGCTCATTCATCAGACAACCGCGCAGACCCACATGTGCAGCAGTCACCAATGCGCTCGTTCATCAGACAACAGCGCAGACCCCCATGTGCAGCAGTCACCAATGCGCTCATTCATCAGACAACCGCGCAGACCCACATGTGCAGCAGTCACCAATGCGCTCGTTCATCAGACAACAGCGCAGACCCCCATGTGCAGCAGTCACCAATGCGCTCATTCGTCAAGCAACCGCGCAGAGCAAGTGCGCTCATTCATCAAGCAACCGCGCAGAGCAAGTGCGCTCATTCGTCAAGCAACCGCGCAGATACAAGTGCGCTCATTCGTCAAGCAACCGCACAGAGCAAGTGCGCTCATTCGTCAAGCAACCGCGCAGATACAAGTGCGCTCATTCGTCAAGCAACCGCGCAGACCAAGTGCGCATATTCGTCAAGCAACCGCGCAGACCAAATGCGCTCATTCGTCAAGCAACCGCGCAGATCAAATGCGCTCATTCATCAAGCAACCGCGCAGAGCAAGTGCGCTCATTCGTCAAGCAACCGCGCAGATACAAGTGCGCTCATTCGTCAAGCAACCGCGCAGACCAAGTGCGCATATTCGTCAAGCAACCGCGCAGACCAAATGCGCTCATTCGTCAAGCAACCGCGCAGATCAAATGCGCTCATTCATCAAGCAACCGCGCAGAGCAAGTGCGCTCATTCGTCAAGCAACCGCGCAGATACAAGTGCGCTCATTCGTCAAGCAACCGCGCAGACCAAGTGCGCATATTCGTCAAGCAACCGCGCAGACCAAATGCGCTCATTCGTCAAGTAACCGCGCAGACCAAGTGCGCATATTCGTCAAGCAACCGCGCAGACCAAATGCGCTCATTCGTCAAGCAACCGCGCAGACCAAATGCGCTCATTCGTCAAGCAACCGCGCAGACCAAGTGCGCTCATTTGTCAAGCAACCGCACAGATCAAATGCACTCATTCATCAGACAACCGCGCAGAATATACAAGACTCCAGACACATAGAAATCCCTCAAATGCCATCGGGATACAGACCAAACCTGATCCCTAGACTATTGACACTTCACACATGCAACTCTAACCGTGCCGGACAATTCAGGTCAAAATGAGATCTGGGGGAGCTGTTATGATTTTAGATCTCGTTTTGATCTGAAGACGCCGTCATACTGTCTGGCATGTGTTACCATGACGACCGCCATCCAAGTCGGCCTTATTTACCTGATTCCCGACCGCTTAAAAGTGGAATCCCAGGCACTGGGAGGCGTTCTGTGATCGCCACAGTGGCACAAAAGTCTGTAAACATAATCATGTTTACTACCACGAAATTACGGGCTGACCGATCAACTATCGCGATTACTGTGGCCAAAAATAGTACCACAAACAAACACAGTTTTCTGGAGTCAACGGCCATTATTGGTCTTCTTCCCTGCGAGCCAAGAGTCTACAACTACGTCCGCCACTTTCACATAAAAACAGCTGGGCCGAGTAAACAAAGGAAGTTAGTTTGTTTTTCTTTTACAGGAAGGAGAGATATAGAAGGGGGGGGGGGAAATCTGGAATCAGCCAAGAACACAAGAATAGCGACGTTCGGTCCTCCTCAAACAACGACGAGAAAAAACCCAGCAACTCCAAGTACCAAATAACAATCGTCGACTATCACAACAATTTCGTCTGCTAAACGCCATTGAATCAGCGACGCTGAACACAACTATTCGCACTACTGCTACACCGCATCCTCCAGCGCAGACGACTTCTCTACACCGCAACTATTACTGCTTCTACCACTGCTCGCTCGGCTCACAAATTACTACTGCCCACCAAGACTTCTCAATGACTATTGACATTCACTCCAATTCCAAAATAACTTATCGGAAAATAAACCATAGTATTTTTCTAATTTTAATCCCGTGTTGTTCGTTCATTTCTGCTTGTCACCATACGCTTACAGTTATATAACACCCATTTCACTTGGCAGCACATTTTATGCCCGCCACCAATCACAATCAGGGTTAGCATTCGTTTCGTTTCAATTTTGTCTCAATCAAGGTATTTACTGTCGGATTTAGGAATTTTGTATGCAGAGTTTATAGTCAATGATTTATATAAAAAAATATTTTAAAAAGATGTTCGTAAAATTATAAAATTTGTAATATATTTCAACTCTTTTTATAAACTACCGATTTTTAGTATTTTTAATGAATTTATGAGTTTAAAGGTAGCATAGAGTCATGAATATAATGCGATAAAAAAATTGAGTGCTTCTGCTCTTTCACAATGACATTAAAATATTTACAGAAATGTATAAACTTTCTTATGTACTCACGTGTTAGCTGAAAATAACATTGTACAGAAAAAAATACGCAAATTCATCCAGTATTTATTAAATTATAAAAAAAGATTTGCGTAATTTTTGGTGTAGTCTTCTATTAAACTACCACGTAAGCACATAACAAAGTTTAGACATTTCTTTAGCTATTTTTTAAAGATGTCATTGTGAAACAGCAGAAGCACCAAAACTTTTGTATAGGTGATAACTATTGTTTCCTGTTGTTGTTTTTGTTAAATATTAGTAAATTGGAACAATTTTGGCACTTGTATAGATGCGGTACACTAGCCGAAATTTATTTTAGAAGAGTTCCAATGGTGTAAGGGGCAAACAACTCTCTTTTTTTAGTACGCAATTTCTCCGAAAATGGAAAATATGCATTTTTTAAATAAGAAGTCATGCAAATTCAATTAATAGAACATTTTTCGAAGAAATAACAATTTGTTCATTTTTAAAAAAAATTATGAAAATCTTATGTTTGTATATTAAAAAAATATATATTTTAAGAAATAGTAATCTAACTTGAAGTAACCTGAAAAAAAAATTATAAAAATCTTATGTTTGTATATGAAAAGAATATATATTTTCAGAAATAGTAATCTAACTTGAAGTAACCTGAAAAAAAAATTATAAAAATCTTATGTTTGTATATTAAAAAAATATATATTTTAAGAAATAGTAATCTAACTTGAAGTAACCTGAAAAAAAAAGTTTAATGATACAGGAAAAAGGATTGTACAGGGTGGACAAAAATAAGGGTCCTATTTTTAAAAATTCATAACTTTTTTATTTATTGATTTTAAAAAAATTTTTTTTTTTAGAATAAGTAAAGGACCCCTTCCGAAGCAAGCATGAGCCGTATTAGCCCTAAGGAACGTACCCTCATTTAGAAAACATTATTTTTGCTTAAAAAACTCAAAACAGTGTAAAAAACAATACTTTAGTTTTTGTAAGTTTTAAGAAGTGTTTTTCGGGTAAAATTTGTTTTGTTTATTTCAAAAAATCTCGGAAGGGTCAGTCTACACACACATAAAGTTTGGTGAGTTTAACTTTTATTTTGTGGAAGTTATTCAAATTCAAGTTATTCAAATTTAAAGATAGGACCCTTATTTTGGCCCACCCTGTATATTTATAAAGAGAACAGATTAAATTTGGTTTAAATTCAAATTTTATCAAAATAACATCCAAAATAAATAAGTTATCACAAGTTGAAATTGAAGGGAATTTCACTATATTTACACATTTTCGCACACTAAACTCTAGGCTGGTTTGTGATACCTAGTTTAAAGTTGCCTTATGATACCTACTTAAAGAAGAAAATTAAAAATTTCTTTCAAAATAAATTAAAGTTATGACTAACAATCAATTTTAACCAAAAAGTGGTTGAAAACTAGTGAAGTTAGCGAGATATACCAACGACCCCTACACTATAATTGAGCAAAATTATTTTACGTTGCCATTTTGTCATAAATAAAAGGTTATTTTGATAACAGCTAATGTATTTTTAATGTTTCGATTTTTATGGATTTCTAATGACACTCGTCGTTTTGAGGTGACCTGTCACTTATCTATCTGTATTTCTCCTCTGATGATAAGATTTCGATCTTTGAAAAGCCTTGACTTAAGGAAAGAATAATAAACACTGGTTCATTACAGAATACGCCTTGCCTTGAACAATCGAAATTTGAAATAAATTTGGACATTCGAACATGTTTATCACTCTTATTTCTTCTATCTTTATAATTGCTTAATCTCGTATATTGAGCTTAACCTTTTCACTATAGGTCCTATTTACTAAAAGTTTACTTTTGGTTTATATTTGATTATATATATATATATATATATATATATATATATATATATATATATGCGATTTTATGAAGGCTTACCAAAGCATTCCGTTCAGGAGACCAATGATCACCATGAAAGAGCTTTTCTTACAAATATTATTTATTCAAATTAAATGTTTTTTCCTACACGTGTTTCACTACCAAGCAGGTACTTGCTTGGTAGATCATCCGGGAAATTAAATGTCTAGAATAAGGGTATATAAATGCTCTGTACTCTGTAATCGAGTATCATCGAGCTTGTTTTTATTGGCATAACCCCGGTCTTCACTGAATAATCTATTTTATAAGTGAAATCTCTCTCTCTCTCTCTCTCTCTCTCTCTCTCTATATATATATATATATATATATATATATATATATATATATAATCAAGCATGAACGGAAAGGAATAGTATTGAATGATCAATAGGGAGATGTAAAGACGTGCTATAAGACAAGAGATTTTTTTTATTAGTCTGAAGTTTACACACACAGGAGAGTTCCATCCGTCCCTGTAACAAGGGAAATAACTGGGTGAGGCTAATTGTCTCGTGCATGCACCACATGATGATGATGTTACAGATATCAACATCACTGACTAAAACTGTTTTCAATTTTGAGCATGGCAGAAAGAAAGAAGTATTGTAGTTGAACAATAAAGTGTTTAGGCTAAGATCACAATGTAGTAACTTTGATTAACAGTGTTGACTCGCTATGGGTTAGGGAGACCTTGGCCATAGCTAGAATCTTTTTCTGATCAAGATCTGATTTCATTATTTAAGCTTCAGCTTAAGGTTAAAATTAGATGTGATAGAAAAAGATTACATTCAACAAAAGATGGGTACAATTTGCAAGCTTGTACATATGAAAGCAAGTTAAGTATTAGTACGTAGAGACTGACTTGCTTGGGTTTAGTTCTCAACAAACTAGAAAACAGTGAGTGTTTTTTTTATTTTTTAAGGTTCGGAGGGTCTTACTAACATAGTTTTATTTTCTTTTTTATTGTTCCACTGCTCACCCTTTTTCCAATTAAATTGTATATAATATATACATATATTTTGAGTTTATTTAAAAACATATACTTTTAAGGTATATTGACTTGCCATTATTCTGCTGTTTTTTTTATTATTGATTGTTAGTCTCTGATAAGCAGCCAGTAGATTAATAGCTATTCTTTTCTTACCGGGTTGTGAAACGCGCGTAAGACTGAAAGAAAAATGTAGGCATTCGCTGAAATAAAGTAATGAAAAAATAAAAACAAATCTAAAAAATATGATTGTGGACTGATTTATTTATTTCTGATATACATAAGGTGCTTTGATTTTACGGTGGAAAACCCTGGTTGAATTCCAATAACCAAATATTGGAATTCAACCAGGGTTTTCCACCGTAAAATCAAAGCACCTTATGTATACTTTCAAAAGGACTAAACTCATGGAAGACATGACATTTATTCAACTTGATATTCATTCCAAAGTAGAGGAAGACAGAATGAGATCGATAATCACTTTTAATCAATTGTTGTAAGTCCATTTCATTTACATGTCATAATGTGTCTGCTTTTTTGCCATCACCCACTCTCTCATAGTCATGTGATGTTACATCCACTAGATAATATATTTCTACAGTCCAGCTAACTTCATCCCAGGTCAGCAAGTCTACCTCTGCTTCCTGTTATTCTCAAAGTAAACCTTTTCAATAATTTGCATGTGCTCAAGTGGTATCACCAAAGTGACAAAATCTCTGAGAAACCAACAAAAATGTAAAACTGAGTGTACCATTTAAATTTGTTTTAAAATATCTTTTTTCTATTCACAGATCGTCTGCTGCAGTTAAAAAGGACAAAAAACGTCCCATTAAACCTAAAAAAATGGTAAAACCGAGTGTACTATCTAAATCCAACTACTGAAAGAAACATGGAAACCAACACAAAAGACAAAGCCTATTCATGTGAGATATGTAAATCTGGATTTTTATATAATTCTGCTTTTGTACGGCACATGCGAACACACACAGGGGAAAAGCCCTATTCTTGTAGTGTATGTGGTAAGTCCTGTTCTAGAAATTCTACTTTAAAGAGGCACATGCAAAGACACACGGGAGACAAACCGTATCCTTGTGACATATGCCGATCTTCATTCTCACAAAAATCAGATTTGAAAGCCCATCTGCGAATACACACGGGAGAGAAACCATATTCTTGTGAAGTGTGTCTCTCTGCTTTTACTAGCAGTTCAGATTTGAAAATTCACATACGGTCGCACACCGGAGAGAAACCATATTCTTGCAAAGTGTGTGGATCTGCATTTTCACAAAATTCTCATTTGAAAAGGCATTTTCAAATGCACATTAAAGATGCAGCCGGTGAATTCGCTTTTCATGCAGGGTCTAATCTAGAAAACGATATTGAACTGTTCATTGACAAGAAGCAATATTATTGTGAAAGATGTTCTGCAGCGTTTTCATGTAATTCACGTCTGCAGATACATATGCGGACTCACACTGGAGAGAAACCATATTCTTGTGAAATCTGTGATACTGCATTTGCTCAGCGTTCTGCCCTGAAAAGACATCTGCTAATACACACTGGTGAGAAACCACATGCTTGTGACATTTGTGAAGCAACATTTTCAGTTCAATCGAATCTGCGGAGACACATGCAGATGCACACGGGTGAGAAACCGTTTTATTGTGTAATATGTGGATCGTCGTTTGCTAGGAATTCACATCTGAAAGGACATCTACAAGTGCATTATAAAGATCAACCAGAAACATTTTCAGTCAAGTATTTTCAACAACCTACACATTCAAATCACAATAGTAATCAAGTTTCTTAACAATTCATTCTACCTATCTAGCGGGGCCGAGATATCTTTTTACTTTCATTTTGCCTCTCATCCTCTTTTTTCTTCTCTTTGATTTTTTCTTAGAAAATATTGACATTTTCGGAAATGAAGTGAAATCTTTTTTAAAAAAATGGGTTTTGTATTCAAATCGATTGGATATCTTATGAAATGCTGATATTTATATCCCATAAATACTTTCACGTTTGTTTTTAACTCATAATTCATAAATAAGCCAATGCCATGTTTTTCAATAGGATTTTGAAACTTACATTTATTCATTACATTTCTTGTATTAGATTTTAATATTAATCAATCCAGGACGAGAATTGGTTGATAAAACAAACAGCCACATCTGATTGTGGCCTTTTCTAATTCACGGATATGCATTTGTGTGTAGGTTCAGAGTTACTAGAAGGATATGCTTCGGGCAAAAGGGGCAGGACCAAGCTAAAAAAATTAGCAAAGTTTAAGTAAAAGTAGCACAAGCTACTATTTATATCACTATATTAGATTGAATCAGAATTGGCTGAGTTGGTATAGAGGATAACACCATATGCAACAATATAGTAGGGTCTAAGGAGTATTTTTTATGGGTAAACTTATTTTCAGAGGACAAAGATTCGTTCTGTTTGCTCATCTCAAATAAATCAAACATAGCTCATTTAAGTCCCTATTCTATCTATGTTCCAATTTTCCTAAAATTCTGTCCAATAGTTTTTCAATCCATGGGTACATTTAATTTCAGGGTGGTTGAGGTGTTGTTCCACAATATTACACTCCCTATAACATGTACCCGTGTTCCAAATTCAATAAAAATATTTGCAGTAGTTTTTAAATTCACTGGGTAAATTCTTTTTATGTGGATGTTCTGTCTGCTTTTCTCCCCATAAAAGTAACTTTTAATGGATAAATTAAGTGCCAATAGAACTATACAAGTATTCCATAAAAAATGCCAGTATACTGAAATCATATGCCCTTAATACAGTTAAGATGAAAATTCATATACACTAAATGTACAAAAGCAAGGAAATTCCCAAATTTTTACACTTTTATTGTCATTAAGGGTATGCGAGCACAACAGGGCTATATATTTTACTAGTAGGAATTTTTCTTCAGCGCACCTCACACGCTTCATCTACTCATGCATAGAGATTTATACTGTAGTGATGTGATAATGAAATGGTTTGGTTGATATGTAGTGATGACCTTAATTAATGACAATAAAGGTTTAAATACTGTAGTGATGTGATAATGAAATGGTTTAGTTGGTATGTAGTCATACCCTTAATGACAATAAAATTGTAAAAATTTGGGAATTTCCTTGCTTTTGTACATTTAGTGTATATGAATTTTCATCTTAACCCTATTAAGGGCATATGATTTCAGTATACTGGCATTTTTCATGGAATGTCACTACTTTTGTAAAGGCTATGCCTCAATACAATACCTTCTCATAAGGTTTTTTGGAATTTTTTTGAAAACTAAGGTATATGGTAAACTGAAATTAAAATGTCATCAACTAGACCCTAGAACACACTGATAACATGATTTCATGATTGCACTTTCTGGATCTCTGGGTTGCCTTGACTAATGATGCTGAAATTCTACACACTTATAGAACCTATCAAATAAAAATGTGCAAAGTTTTAACTAATTTGCTTTATTGGTTTTTGAGTTATGATTGATCCAGCATAGGCCATTCTTGAAGTCTATTAAGGGATAGAGCGCTCTCGCGCCTCCCTTGATTCTCTTCCTATCAAAAATGCCCATTTCGGGGGTGGGGGGGTAGATTTACCATATTAAAAACCGATGTTATGTAAGTGCTAATCTCTCTTCCCTCTCCCTCTCTCTTAATCCTGCACACTCTTGCTATGCAATATGCTATTCAATATAGAAAGAACAAAAAAGATAACATACAATAAAATTTGACACAAAATAAAATATTTTTTTTAGAATTCTCTACTCTATAATAAAGAGCAGTGTGTATTTATTTGTATATATATTTGCCTAGAGACAGTTTAAAGAGCTGCTACCAATCCTAGTAAACAAACAGCTGCCAACAGCTATGAGAGATCGTGTATGCTCCTCTTGTGTACAAAGTGTGCTAATGTATGGCTCCAGAACTTGGGCTGTCTCTGCCAACACACTAAAGAAACTGCCCTGTAATAACAAGGTTATGCTCAGATGGATCTGTTTGGTGAGGACTGAATAAAGTTTTGGGTCTCTGCTCGCACAAGTCAATTTGAAAAGCCTCGTGGACATAATGCAGAAGAGAAGACCGTTGGGTGGTTTATGTTAAGTGCAGGCATGGCTGGATTGCTTGAGTCCGACAGTTGAATGTGCCAGCAGAGAAGACCACCACTTGCAGACCCAAATTGTCTTGGGAGGACGTGATAGGAAAGCCATGGGTATGGATTCCGTCAGGCCTCACCAAAAACAAGAATGGGGGGAAGACTTGGATCGAGATTAGACAAGCAGGCTCCACCCTCATCAGAGGATTAATTGTTGCCTGATTAAACAAATAGACTGGTTGTTGTTGTTGTTGATGATGATGATGATGATAGCGATATCCGTCCTATCACACAAAAATTAGGGAGTAAATCTATTAAAACTATACAGGATAATTGATACAGCAAATAGCAACTCAAACAACCCCTGACCTTCAATATATTTCTATAATGAAAGGTTTTCTTTCTGCATTCTTGTATGGTTTTTCTTTCCCTTTTTTAAAGTTTCTAGTTTGAGACGTTGTCTTTCTTATATTTTGACATCAGATCAGATATACATGCCATGTCCTCGGCTTAACAAGGCAGAAGGCTTAACGTATGCATGACTAGTGAATTTGAGACCCAATTGATTGGACAGGTATATGCATGCCCACTGATTCACCTTACAGCGATATTTCTTGTTACATAATTCATTCATGATCCCTCGCTGTTTTTTGGTGAAGCGATGCATAAATAAAGCTGATTTTAAATATGGCAGAAAAGTTTGTCTTTATATTTGAGCTAATGGTAACCTCTACTAACGGCAACACAACTTAACCCTAACCCTAACCTTTACCCCTTTTTCTTCTTACTAAACAAATTTTACAGAATGGACACCTCATTAATTCTACTTACTTATGATGAGCCTTTCTTTTAACTATAACTTCATAGTAAAATAAATTTTGCCAAACGATGTTTCAGTAAAAAAACATATAATAAATCTCTAATAAGAAATTGTCAAATGAAAGAAAACAAAGCCCATCTATAAATAACAAACAATATATTTATTTAAGTGAGCTACACTGTTAGGTTAGGTTGCCAGAGGTTTAGGCATTGAAGAAAGGAATAGAAGAGTAACAAACGTCGGCTATTGAAAGTATTTTCTTGAGAAGTATATCTTCCAGTGAAGATAGCCTTGCTCGGTATCAAGTGGACAGTGGCAGGATGTATTTCTTAAATAGTGGCTGGATTCGCCACAGTTCAGCTAAGTTTTCTTTGCATGCTTTAAATATGACTTGTATTCTTATTAATTTTAACTGGTTATCTTATTTAATTTTTTTAACTGCGGAGGCTCTGAAATACTCGACAAGTACATGGACGCAGCATTACCCCTCTTGGTGTGATGGACCCGTAGATCTTGTCAAGTCATCTATCTAGGAGAAAAAAAACTCTGATATAAAAACTCTGCTACTGGGAGAAAGGTTAGGGTTGGCCTGCTTAATTCTGATCGACAACCTCCGTAGAGCTGGAGACTCGAACAAAATATCCGGTTTGCAAACATAAAATTGTGTTGTAAACCATGTTATTTAGGTTATAATAATTAATAACTCGTAAAACAAAATGGATGACTTTTCAACAGAAAGGTTTAACATATTTATTAAAAGTGAAATTAGAATGAAATGAGTTATTTAGCCGCTGTAATGCGAGATGAAATATGAGCCAGTCTGATCTGTGGTTAATGTTTACTTTTCACTCCGGAAGCCACTCGACAAGGGGTGGATACCCCTGACATGGTCCAAGGGATATAATTGCGTTTTCTTTAGTTATCCTAACAAATTGCTTAAGGGGTAGATGGGCTCTGCCTATCGCCTGGCCTTTGTACTCCTTTCATTATTAACCAGGCGCAGAGGTACTGGCGCATAGACACCTCAAAGACAACCGGTGCTTGGGACTAGGACAATGAACGCCCTCTATCTTTCTCTCTATCTGGGCAACTTGGGGAAAATTTTTCACATGACTACTCTAGGTCACTCTGGTTCCGAGAAGTTGAGGCTACAGGTTAGACGGCTTGTCTGGCCGCTTGTCCTTTGCACTCCTTTTTGTCTATTAGAGTAGCACAGGAACACCTCAAAGACACCCAGTGCCTGGCCTTGTTTTCTTTACTAGGACAATGAGATTTAAAACAAAGAATTAAAAATGCAGTTAAGCATGGATTTCAGTGTTCGGACTGACTTCCTCATCAACGTTTCGGCCGTTCTGCCCTCCGACCTTCATATTGAACTCAAGAATTCGATACAGGACACCTGATTAAAGCCGGAGGGTAGAACGGCCGAAACGTTGTGAGCATGGCAGCCAAGATGAGGAAGTCAGTCCGAACACTGAAATCCATAATGAAAAAACCTCATCTAATTGCAGTTAAGTATCTTATGTAAAGTATGTAAATAATGATGACGTCATCGATTTTGTGGTACGCTTTGGATGTCCCTATCGTACATAATACTTAAATACTAAATTAATTTTAACCCCAATACATTCAGCATGTCATGATCTTAAAAAATATATACAATTTTTGACCTACTGCATATCACCTTTCCGATAAAATTATCTGGTCCGGAAACTTCACATTTACCTGGAAAAGTTCAAACAAAAAATAGTAAAGGTAAAGATTGACGGTTTAAACAGAATGCAATAAAAAAAAATTTGATTTTCTTTTTTTTTTTTAACTACTCGATAATTTACGTGATTTTTAGTATACGATATATGCTTTCCATGACGGTACCCGTACATCATAAAAGTTATTTCTCTCTTTTATTTTTCATGTCGGTAGAATTCTGAAGTTGTACCAAATAATCACCGATTTCAAAACCAGATAGCGTTTGCAAGGGAATGTAATCAATTTGCCATTTGCTTTATTTCTGATAAATCAATTCTTACTATGGATGTTTGGGGTTGTCTGGTATTTTTTCTGCTAAAAATATATTGCGATTCGTGAGATTTATACGTTCTTCCAGTTTCCGGATCATCTCAGCAGCAAATGACGCCTCCTGCTATATACGGATGGCCAGAAATTATTTTTTTTTAAAAAGCTCTTGTGTACCATAGGGCCGAAAAAAATTATCCTTCATTTATAAGAGTCAAATAAGGGGGAGATAACTCAAAGTTTTCAACCACGGTTTTATCTTAAAATAGATTTTAACTCTCTGTTTCCGGATCATCTCAGCAGCAAATGAGTCTCTTGTATAGATCGGATACACGGCGAAATTTATTTTAGAAGAGTTCCAATGGTGTAAGGGGCAGATAACTCTCTTTTTTTAGTACGCCATGTCTCCGAAAATATCCATTTCTTAAATAAGAAGTCATGCAAATTCAATTAATAGAACATTTTTCGAAGAAATAACTATTTCTGAAAATCAACAGCATATTGATAGAACATTTATTGAAGAAAATAGAATTTGGGAAAATCAACAGTATATTTTTTTATTTCAAAACCAGGAAAACGAACAGTCCTATTGTTTTGATTAACAGATTTTTTATTTTTTTTATAGTTTAAAATATTTAATTATCGCATCTCTGGACGGGACCGTCACTAAAAAAATCCGATTTAGTGTCCTTTCATAGCCACCAAAAACCCAAAGTTGTCGTGGAATACGGCCGGTATTATATTTACGGCGTGAAATTATGTACTTAAAAAAAGAGAGTTGTCTGCCCCTTCTGACACCATTAGAACTCTTCTAAAATAAATTTCGGTTGTGTACTCGATCTATACAAGAGCCGCAAATGACACCTCATGTCATATACAGATGGCCAGAAATTATTATTTAAAAAAAAAAACAGCGCTTGTGTACCGTAGGGCCGAAAAAAAAATTATTCGTAATTTTTAAGAGTCAAATAAGGGGGAGGTTTCTATCTGAAAAAAAAAACACGATTTATCTTAAAATGGATTTTAACACTCTGACCTTTCAAGATATTTTATATTTAACAAGAAATAATGCCAAACTAATAGACTTCTTGCAAGCGCAAAGATTAATTTTCAAACAAATTGCTGAAGTTTATCCAGTGTAAAACTTTCATTTTTTTCAAAAACTTTATTCACCTTGTTTCATGTTTTTCCCCTTCCATTTACGTATTTTTCTATTTTTTCTTCTTTGATAATTAATTTTAATAAATCATTTTATTTTTTCATTGGTGCCGAATGCGTTGTCATTGTTTTATTTCTAACGTATCCTTTTACGTATACATTGATTTAACTATATTTTACATTAATTACAATAGTCAACAAATCCATTTTCAGATAAAGCGTCGTTGAAAACTATAGTTATCTCCCCCTTATTTCACTCTTCAAAATTAAAGATAACCTTTTCTTTCGGCCCTACGGTACAGAAGCACCAAAAATTTGAATAGGCAATAAAAATGCTTTTATGTTGTTTTTTTTTTAAATATTAAATGAAGAACCATTTCGAGTTAAAATCTATTTATGTTTTTTTCTTCAGATTACATGTGTATTACTATACGCATGTAATCTGAAGAAAAAAAACACGTTTAAAATGTCTAAATATGCTAGAATAATCGAGAGTTTTACAAAATGGAGTCTTACAGGACTGGGAGTGTTGTTGTATTGCTTATGGAGCCATGTTTTTTAAAAAAATTAATCGTTTTTTTCCTTATTATTGTAATACTGCATTGATTTTAACTCCAAAACGTTGTTAGTGTCGTAATCTTAAATATTATATATATATATATATATATATATATATATATATATATATATATATATATATATGTATCTTGGCAGCATCTTTTCTTTTATACAAGTATCATTAAAAATAACGGACATCTTGTGTCTGGATATTTTTTCTATGATCCTTTCCGTTTTTCTGATTAGGTTTTTAGTTTCAGACGGAAACTGGCTGATAAAATTGACAAAGCCTCCCAAAGCGCTTTCCGACACTTCCAGGTCCATCGTCAGTGGAGTAATGTTAACCAGGCATAGACCTAGGAGTGAATATATATTCTATTTAGGCGGGAAAAATAAAGGACTAATTTAAATTTATATTTATAGGCATTTGAGTATATTAGTACTAATAGTATAATTAATCTTGTTAATAGCTGGTTTTTCTGTTTTAATGTATAGGGCTTCGAGTATGTGGAGTTTAAGTGTATTAGTATTTTGTGCGATGATTTTTGTGTTATCTACTAGAAGTTTACGGATATGCAAACGGGGGCAGGAATGCTTTTTATAGAGATGCTGGGTTATTGCGGAGTCGTTAGATAAATGCATAGTTAATCTTCTGGATAGCGTCGTAACAGTCGACCCAATGTATACATTTTCATGATTGTCAGAGACACATTCTCCCAAAGGGCATTTAAACTTGTATACGAGGCCGGTCCTATCAAGAACTCTAATCCGGGGTGAAGAATTGTTATTAACAACCAGATTGGTAGTTTTAGTTTTATTATAATAGATAATGAGTTTTACTTTTTTGTTTGGGTCGGTGGGGGGTACATTTTTATCTTTAATGTTTTTGAGAACCTGTTCGTCTATATATATATATAACTTTATTTTTTTAAGATTAATTTTGTGTTACGTTTGAAGGTTCCTAGTGATAAGTAATCTCTATTTTCACATTTCCTGAGTGTGACCTTGTCATGTTGTATGAATGAAAGGGTTGCTGCATAGATATCCACCCGTCTGGCTTTGCGGGGTATGAAGAAGAAGAAGAACGAGTTATCATAGTTTGATTGAAAGAACAAACTTGTACAATTCAAATGAATTTTATCCATACAGTTTCATCGACACATCAGACATGGTTGGGAAAGAGTCACGTAGACACGAATACAAAAATATGTTGAATCAGTAGACATGCACGTACTAGACGAGTGGGATTCAATCCGGGTCTTTCATCTCGCCTCTTGCCCAAATAATGGCTGAAGGTGAGAAAGGGAAACTTTGATTGTTTTTAGCGAGTGGGGGGGGGGGAAGGTTTGCGCGGAAGTTACCTCCTATGCACGAGTATTTTATCTACCTCTTCTCCAGGAGGTAACACATGTGGTAAGGTGTGGTTATGAAAAGTGAATGCACTAGAATTAGCGCACTCTGGCGTACAAAAAATGCCTGAGCAGCCCCATAGGCATTCCCTGTTAGGGGCGTCTCAGACGATTAGCAATAAACTAACCCCTTCTCAAAGAGAAAGGTAAAGCCTGGGAGAGTAGACCTCTTGAGACTGAACAGAACCATACCTCAGCCAGACAGCAACTAAGTCTCTATCAGACTGATTGACGAGGACGTATCCCCTGCTGATAAAAACACAACTATTCAAGCTGTACCAGGTACGTATGTTCTTACCGAACAATGTATCAATCACTCTGCGAGTTGAAATCGCCTGTTAGTTTCTATTACTTCCAATCATTTTTTTTTACATGTCATGAAATTATCTAATGTTTTATATAAAATATCTAATTGAATGTGCGTATCAACTGTAAATGATTTTGACTGGAACAAAAAAAGAAGAAAAACATAGAAAATGAAACAGAAATTATTCACATTTTGAATTGGAAATGAAAAATTATTTTGCGGTCGACATCGGTCTTTATATGTGAAAATTGCTCACAGCTAAAGTCTATTTTTTGTTTCATTTTACTTCAGTCGAAGTTCTCAGAAATCAATGGGCCTCTTCCTGGGGCTAACACTTGATCTCTATATGAGATACATAGATATTCGAATATTCTATTAAAGTTCTCCTTTACCGTTGAATTAGTAAAGAAGTTAAGAACATCATTTTTTCTTTCCCCAATTAAGCAGTTAACTATGTTATAGTATATATTTCTTGTCGTCTCTTAGTCTTACCGGGTTCCAGGACAATAATTCATCTAGTCTGGTGGAGTATCCAGCTAAGTGTTGTTACTTGAGGTAAAATTACTTGGAAAAAGTGCACCATTCCTTGTATGGGCCAGTGTATAGCATATAGTGGGGATCTTATTTGGGGCTTCGAATACTATGTTTTTTGAACATTTGGTCAAGGTTTACTTGTAGGAGGAAGTATCCTCATGTCAGGTTGCCCTGACAACCCCTTGTACAGAGAGCGTGAAGACACTCGAGGATGGTGTCTAGTAGGTAATTCAAACTCTCCAAATAGAAGAGGTTGTGTAAAGAGAAGTAATTAATATATTGTTAAAGTTATCTCCCCTTGAAATTAAACTTTAAGTGTATTTTTTATTTGAGTAAATTAACCAGTTTCTTCATGCAAACAAGTTTAATATGATGGAATATTACCATGGCATAAATGAGATATATCCTTTACAGACGATATCTATTAAAAGTTAAGTATGTGTATACGTTTATATATTTTTATGTATAGGATTCACTCTTAAACTAATTAACTGATCATTATGAATTTTGGAACACAGCTGCTAGGTGCAAGGCGTCTAAATATGGGCTATATTAACTGTAATTTAATGTTATGTAAAGTAGTGTAAAAACGGGGTGAAAACCCTTTTTGAAAATTCAGATACATTTGATTTTTATGAAATTTTTCCAATAGATATTTAGCATAAATTAATAAATATTTACCAAATTCTTTGATGAAATTTAAAGCTTTTTTTTTAGATGATATTTCAGATTTGCTTGAAATTTGATCCAAAGTACATTAGACACCATATATGTAAATTTCTTTTTAAGACCCCTTAAGCTTAAATTTGAGACATTTTCTAGAATCAAAATCATGTAATCGATTTTGATAAACATTAGAATAAGGACTCTAAACATAAGGTTTCGGTGATTATATCTTGATTTTAATTTACATAAGGGGACATAAAAGTGGTGCAAAACTGTTCTATACAAGAAATTAATTTGATCCATTCTGGTATAATTCTAGTTGGTTTTATAAATTGCACATTCCCTTTTCATGAACCGTCACTTTCCCGACCAACCTCTTAGATCGTGAAGATCAGCAAGCTTCACTTCTTGACTTATTCTTGACAACACTGCGTGAGGCTTATGTGACAGATTCCCATATCTCTCGTACCTAATAATAATGATTGATATAACCATAAACCTCCAATCCCAAACCGAAGCACTGTTATATAAAACAACAATATACTACCAATGTGCTGATTGGGAATTCCTCAGAGAACATATCAGAGATACACATTGAAATAAAACTTTTTCTTTCCCCGCTGAAAAATGTGCAATGAGGGTAACTGAATGGGTCAACGCAGGCATAGAAGCATTTGTCCTGACACAAAAATTCTATAGCAAGCCCCATTCTTCTCAATGGTTCACTTCGACCTATGCAGCTGATATTGCACATAAGCAGCAAGCATTCGGCCATTTCAGCTACAAATATTTTTAGCATTAACAAACGACTATAAGAGTATAATAGCCGCAGGTAAGGGTAAGTACACTGTGATGACCAGAAAACAGATTGAGTTACAGAAATTAGGAACTCGTGATTACTGTAAAATCTATATACTGTGGTGAATCATGGGCAATCAACAATTTCCGCACTATCCAACCACGATGATGTCGAACACTTTCTCTGTCATTTTGTCAGGATGTCTGTCCGTCGTCGATAATTTTTGTAAACGTAATGAAATTAACAATAAATAATTTAAGCGCCGAGACCACGATTCGAACTCGCAACCTTGACGCTAACTGCCGAACGCGCTATCATCTGCCCCACCAAGCCAAGTGATATAATCATATTAATTTTAAATGATAAAGAATCCGTTTTTTTTTCAACTTCTTCCAGTTACAAATCAATGATCGTATAACTGTTCATTGGAAATACATTGGGGTCTCCGTTCGCTCTCGATTGTTTTAGGGGGGGGGGTAAGGTTCCGCGGGGGGGGGGGAGAAAGTCCCCCCCCCCCAATTTTTTTTTTTCATTTTTTTTTTGGCGCGAAAAAAAAAAAATTACATAGATACAGCTGAACTGCTTGCCTAGCGATTTTCCGCAAACTATACATTGGACTCAATTAACTACTCCCTCCCTAATTTCCTGACACCAAGGTAAACCACACAAGAAGATCTGATCACCACCCTTCTCGTGTCAAGGATATTAAAAATATAGACACCTCTAAAGCATGTGGATCAGATCTTATGCATGCTATAGTAATAAAGAAATGCTCCGCTGAGCTAGCCCCTTGTCCTCTCCAAACTATATAACAAATGCCTTGGACAAATCTTGCTTCCCTGATAGCTGGAAAATTGCATCTGTGGTACCAGTTGTTAAGAACTCTGGTGAAAGAAATGAGCAAAATATTATCGCCCCATAAGTCTCCCCTGCTCTTCGCTAAAATCTTTGAATCATTAATCAATCTAATGCAAGTCCACCATTTCAAATATGTTAAACTTCTTTCTGACCAACAGTATGGCTTAAGACAATCTCGTTCTTCTGCAGATATCGTAACTGTCATATCTGAACGCATATACCATACACTGTATATGGCAGGTGAACTAGGGCAGTAGCGCTTGATATATCCAAGGTCTTTGACAAGGACTGGCATAAAAGTCTTCTCAGAAAAATTAATTTGTACAGTATTACCAGACACATATTTAATATAATCAGATCCTTTTTATTTTAATAAAAATCCAGTTTGTTCTTGATTGCCGTAAATCCAAACAACATTACATAAATGGAGTCGATATTTCGACCCTTATTATTCGAGATCTTTAGAAATGACTTCCCTGATTCAATTGTGTATGGGATATATTTGCTGATGACACAATGCTTTCTTATCTAACTTATCCTACCAAGATAAAGCTCCTTTTCTTTAAAAAATATAAGAAACCTTTCTTAATGCTGATTGCCATGGCTGATAGCACCCTTCTTGAGAGCTTGGAGTTTGTTGGCCTTACATTCACAGGCAAAATGAATTAGAATAAATACATAGAAGATACTGCCTAGTCCGCTGCAAAGAAGGTGGGCTCCCTCTACTGGGCTAGAACACTTCTCACACCTGCCAGTATCCTATAAACCAACCACTAGTCTCTCCTCCTTGGACAGGGTGCAAAAAAGAGTCTCTAACCTGTCTCACACTGTCTATCAGGCTCCAGTCCCTGTCCCATCGCCGCAATGTCGCATCCCTGTGCTTCCAGGGAATATGCTTTGATGAACTTACTGCACTTGTAACCCCTCAACGTAAATACCCTCGACCAACCCAACTAGCAGCAAAATCCCACCCCTTCACTGTTGACGTCCCAAGATGCTGGAAAATTTTCTACTTTTATAGCTTTTTTTCATCAGACAGCTTGCCTTTGGAATTCACGTCCTGCCCCCTGTTTCTCCCACTGTACTAACATGCAAAGATTTAAAGGTAATGTCAACAAATATCTTGCTACACAACTCCCTACTTATGATGCCCCTATAAATCTGGACTCTTATCACAGTAGTCCTATACGACTCAGTGGCAATGTAATGGAAGGGATAGTTTGTCCCTTCCTTACATTTATCGCACGAAATGAATTGAATGAACAACTGAGTAACAGGCAACAAAAAAGAGGGTTTATTAAACAGAGGGTTACCTCTGCCGTTTGGTATAGGTAACAGAGAGTGAGATAGTGTCCGGTTGAGGGAGAGGAAACATATAATAGTTCTCTGGGCTACCCGTGGGTTTTCTTCAAGTGAAGATGGTAGTAGTCTTTGAGTGAGACGACGGTAGCAGGAGAAAGAGCTTTTCCGAGTTCCTCGTCGGTGTTCTCGGCGATGCGTCCAAGCTGTGCCAAGGGGTCGTCTCTGCGAGGCGGATTGACTGATTTTTGTGTTTGCACCGACTTTTATACCAAGAAGGGCAGATAACTCTGGTGTCGCTTTTCAGCGCCACCTGTCGGTTAATAAGCGACACCTAACGGCCAGCCGGTGAAGTTATGTGTGAAAGGAGGAGGTAACTGCTACAGCAATATGGCTTGTTAAGAGTGAACAAAAGTTTTAATAAATAAATAATGAAGATAGAAAATCAGTCAACGCCAGAAAGGAAAGCATCTAAGTCTCATTTCTTGTTTGTGTGTTCTCAGCCATCCCCAATGTATAGTGGATCAGGAAAAGGTGAAAAATTGATGAACACGAACAAACATACAGTAAATGGTTGACTTTAATATAAAGATTGGAAATCTTAACGACCTGAGGGATAATGTTACAATGAATTAACGTTGGAAACGAGACACACCCTCTTTAAAACGAAAAGAAAGTTAATATTTTTTTCAATAATCCTGAACTAATCGGTAGTAAACCCCAAAAATATCTTGAAAAAATAAAATCGCTAAAAAATGTTGGATCTATGATACAACAAGAGCGCGTGCAAAAAAGTTTATATGTTCCTTTGGTTTGATATAAATAAAGTTTTGAAATATCTTGTATTTTGATGATGATAAAAATGATTAAAAAAACGATAAATGATAAAATTCATATTAAGTTGAGACTTCACAAATAATTTTATTAATAATGTAAGTGTTTGAAATAAATACAAAAATATGATTTCGGAAAAAACAGAAAAAATAAATAAAATACAAAAGACATTTTAAAACTTTGTTTAAAACAATGTTTAATTAAAATTGTTATAAAATATTTTTCCCTAAAAAACGGAAGATTACTTAAGTACGGCGATAAATATTTCATATCCCCTCATTTCTGCCTTCGTGGGGAGGCAAGTAAATAGTGACACAAAAACATGTTTTAAAAGAAAACATGTTAATATTTTATTTGTTTTATTTATAGACCCTCTGCCTTAAAATAAATATTAACATGTTAAAAAAAAAAATTCCGAAATATACTGCATTTATAAAAATAAATAAAAGGTTTATTTACAAGTGTTTTGTAAATAGTGACCACTTGTATTGCGAGGTCAACCGGAAGACGCCGGTGACTACCAGAATATGTTCAGCGTCTTGTGTTAATGAACTGGGATCTTTATTGTAGTTTTGATCCAAAAGAATTTATTGGAATGTTGTACAAATATAATTTATCAGAATGTTGTACAAAAATAATTTGTTGGGATGTTCGACAAAAGAATTTATTGGAATGTTGTACAAAAATAATTTATTGGAATGTTGTACAAAAATAATTTATCGGAATGTTGTACAAAAATAATTTATTGAAATGTTGTACAAAAATAATTTATTGGAATGTTGGACAAAATAATTTATTGGAATGTTGGATAAAATAATTTATTGAAATGATGTACAAAAATAATTTATCGGAATGTTGTACTAAACAATGCTAGTATTTTACCCTGTTAAATCAATGGTTTTTCTTTTTTTTCTCTTTTCTTTTTCTTATTTATGTATCTTTATCTTTTACTTATTTAATTTTTTATTTTTATTCAATTTTTTTCTATTCTTTCCTATTTTCCCTAACTTTGGTATCCAACTATCTCTTAGCGATTAATCTATAAATAACTCGTGGCTCTTAATAGGCTGCAAATCTTTGATGCGCCCCCCCCCCCCGTTTTTTGTTAAAAGCTTCCTCGACCGCTCCTTAGTACCCGATATGAATTCGTTTGAGAAGGTCATTTTCAAAGCGGCCGTCTCAATCAAATTCCATTCACACGGCACATTTGATAGTCTCCTCAAAGTTAAATTTTTCCTGCTTCGCCATCTTGAATGTATTTGGCATTTTACTAATTCCAAACAATGCTACCAAACGGGTCAGTATTTTACCCTGTTAAACTTTTTTTTTTTTTCATATTCAGTTCCCACTGTATTTTTTGAAATCTCATTCTTGCCTTTCTTATTTCTCTTATGTACACTTACTTGCGAGAGGGAAACCTATCTTCAACTTTCTGTTCCATTTTTAGTATACAATTAACTTATATCTACATATATATATATATATATATATAACGCACGCAATATTGGAAATTTTTTTTTAACCTAGGAAATACCCGACTAGTAAACGGGCACAGGATATTTTAACCCTTCTCGGAGTGTTGGACCCGTAAGACCTTGTAAGGCTATCCATCTAAGAGAAGGAAATCTCTGACAAAAAAAACTTGCTACCAGCAACTTACGCCGTGGCAGTAAACCATTGGGGAGGGAGGCCTCCTTAGTCCTGATCGACAACCTTCCTAGAGTTGGAATCTCGAACAAAATATCCGGTTTGCAAACCTACAATTGCTTAAGGAGTATATAGGTTTTGCCTATCGCCGGCCCTTGCACTCCTTCCTTGTCTATTAGTCAGGCGTAGAGGTAACAGCACTGGGACGCCTGAAAACACCCAGTGCCTAGCCTTGTTTCCTAACTAGGTCAATGAACGCCGTTTTCTTTCTCGCTATTTGGGCAACTTGGGGAAAAAATTTTCGACACGGCCAATCTGGGTCTCTCTTGTTCCGACAGGTTGAGGGTACAGGTTAGACAGCTTGTCTGGCTGCTGTTTCCGACTGATAGGAAGGAGCCCAAACTCTTGGGTAGCGCCAAGAACGGCTGCTCCATCATCAGTTGCATACTACCGTGGGTAGTTGTATGTGCCATGTCGCGCATGGAAAGGGACCCTGCAATTATCTCCGGTGGGCTTTCCCGAGGCCACAACCACCATGGACCAGGTCGAGACTAATGGATTGGTTGTGTGAGCTTATTGGCACCAAACAAGTACCCACCTTGGCCAACCCACTCTATAATCAAAACAAACATGTCATTATAAAAAAATAAAAGCAAACCTAAACCAGACACCCAACAAAAAACACTTTCGCCTCCGCCCTTGAGGCTCGCATTCACAAATATCCGGGGACTTAGAACCAATATCAACGACGTAGAATCCTTTCTCCTGACAAACTCCCTGGATATCCTAGCTCTAAGTGAAACTAACCTCCAATCCTCAATCTCCTCTCACCACTTTGACATGACTGACTACCTCCCACTCTACCGTAAAGACTCTGACAAACATATGCATGGGCTAGGAGTTTATGTTCGGAACACCCTCCCCCTGACTAGAGAACATAGGCTAGAATCAGATGACTATGACTACATGTGCTTTAGATTGACTTTACATCACAGCGTCAGTTACTTATATTTTTTATACCGCTCCCCGGCGACACAAGACTGTACTCTGCTAAACTCTGTCTCTGTAAGCATAGACAGAGCACTCTTTACTGACTCGAATGCCCAGATATATGTATTTGGGGATTTTAATGCCCACCACCGCGACTGGTTGGGATTCTCCAGCCTTACTGACGCAGCCGGCCACTCTGTGTATAATTTCTCCTTAGCTCACTCCCTCTCTCAGACTGTCAATTTTCCGACCCACATCCCCGATTGAGTAGACCAACAAGCCTCACTTCTAGACCTTTTCTTGACCTCAATTCCCGAGGCTTGTGTGACGGAAGCCCATAGCCCACTCGGGAATGCTGATCACATTGTTCGAATGATAATGAAAAGTCGTCCAAAAGCTGATGAACTGTTGCTCAAAACAACAAGATACTACGAGCGGGCTGATTTTGAGTCAATCAGAGATCACATCAGTGATGCTCCATGGAGGGAAACCTTCTCACTCCCTGCCAACCAGTGTGCAAACGAATCAACTGAATGGGTTAAAGCAGGCATTGAAGCCTATGTCCCCATGCGAAAATTCTTTAGTAAGCCTCACTCTCCTCAATGGTTCACCTCGGAATGTGCAGTTGCCATTTCCGAGAGGCAACAAGCATTCCGTAAATTCGGCCGCCATAAGTCAGCTACTAATAGAAATAAGTTTATAGAGTCAAGAAATAATTGCAAGGCCGTGATAGTAGAAGCGAAGAGAAAGTATAATGCGTTAAAAAAAAACGCATCCAGTCACAGAAATTAGGTACTCGTGATTTCTGGAAAATCTACAATAGTGTAGTGAATAATGGTCAATCAACGGTTCCCCCACTATCTAACCACAATGATGTTGCTTGCACGGTTGCTGATAAGGCTGAACTACTTGCCCATCGCTTCGCTTCTAACTCTACTTTGGACTCAGATAACCACCCCCTCCCCAGATTCCCTTTGCTGACCGAAGCCACACTTGATAACCTGGTCATCACCCCATCCCAGGTCAGAGACATCATAAAAAACCTTGACACCTCCAAAGCTTGTGGGCCTGATCTTATACCAGTAATAGTAATAAAGAAATGCTCTGCTGAACTGGCCCCTGTCCTCTCCAAACTCTACAATAAGTGTCTAGCTGAATCTTGCTTCCCCGATAGCTGGAAAATTGCCTCTGTGGTACCAGTCTACAAGAACTCTGGGAATAGAACCGATCCTCAGAACTATCGCCCAATCAGTCTGCTGCCGATCTTTGCTAAATTCTTTGAATCCCTAATCAATCTAGCGATAGTACGGCACTTAGTTAATGCTAAACTTCTTTCCGACCGCCAGTATGGATTTAGACAAGCACGATCTACTGCAGACATCCTAATGGTCATCTCTGAGCGCATGTATCATGCACTCGACGGGGCAGGAGAAGCTAGAGCAGTAGCGCTAGATATATCCAAGGCCTTTGACAAAGTTTGGCATAAAGGGCTTCTCCTGAAAATACGCTCATACGGTATTACTGGGCAATTACTTAATATAATTAGATCCTTCCTAGACAAAAGAAAAATCCAGGTTGTCCTCGATGGCCGCTTATCTATGCAACATGACATAAATGCTGGTGTACCCCAGGGAACTATCCTTGGTCCCTTGTTGTTCCTGATCTATATAAACGATCTCCCTGATGGCATAGAGTCTGAGATTGGTTTATTTGCTGATGACACCACCCTTTACTCTCGCCATGTTGGTAAAACCGACGCAATCATATCCGAGGCAATGGCTGAATTCTTTAGAAAATGACCTCCAGGCTGTAGTGGATTGGGGCCATAAATGGTTAGTAACTTTTAATGCCGCAAAGACAAAGCTCCTTTCCTTCAATAATTACAAGGAACCTTTGCAACCACCGATTGTCATGGCAAATAACACCCTACCTGAGAGTTCATAATTCAAACTCCTCGGCTTAACCTTCACAGGTAACATGAATTGGAACAAATACATTGAAAACATTGCCAAGGCTGCCGCAAAGAAGGTTGGCTCCCTCTACCGTGCTAGTAAACTCCTCACACCCGGCATTATCCTGTATCTCTACAAAGCCACCATCCGCTCATGCATGGAGTATTGTTGTCACATCTGGGCTGGTGCATCATCTACTAGTCTCTCCCTCCTTGACAAGGTCCAAAAAAGAATCGCCAACCTAATAGGTCCCTCACTGTCAACCAAGCTCCAGCCTCTGTCCCATCGCCACAATGTAGCATCCTTGTGCTTGTTTTACAAATACTTCAATAGATTATGCTCCGATGAATTGGCTACTCTGGTGCCCCCTCGACGAAAATTCTCTAGACTAACTCGACAATCAACTAAATCTCATTCATTCACTGTGGAGGTCCCCAGATGTCGGAAAGCCTTCTTCTCAAATAGCTTCTTTCCTCATACTGCTGGCCTCTGGAACTCCCTTCCTGCCCCCTGTTTCCCCGACAGTACAGACATGCAGAAGTTTAAAACTAATGTAAACAGACATCTCGCTGCGCAGATCCCAGTCTAGGTTGACCGCCCCTATCTTCTCCCCTTTTCTTTTTCTCAGTAGCCCCTTACGTCTACAGTTGCGGCCTGCCTTGTTTGGGGTGAACTATGGTAAAAAAAAATTTTTTTAAATAAGTAATTATGATGAAAATAATTTATTGGAATGTTGGACAAAAGAATTTATTGGAATGTTGTACAAAAATAATTTGTTGTTATGTTGTACAAAAGAATTTATTGGAATTTGTACAAAAATAATTTATTGAAATGTTGTACTAAAATAAGTAATTATAATGTTTTACAAAAATAATTTGTTGGAATGTTGGACAAAAGAATTTATTGGAATGTTGTACAAAAATAATTTATTGTAATGTTGTACAAAAATAATGGCACTTCTGCAGTCTTTATGAAGCAGCTGCCGATTAAGAAATCGAAATTGAAGAGTTCCGTTTTTTTTCTCCAAGTACCATTCATTCAGAATTCACCGGAAGTTGAATTTACCGGTAGTTGAAGTAGAATTTAGTTTTTAGAAAATGGAGTTAAATGAGTTGAATCTTCGCGACATTGGTAATTTAATGAACCAGACGCAAAAAACAATAGATTTTTTACAGGCACATCACCTGATTTCTTGCAGTCGGACATGCCCGTCATGTCAATGACAGATGCAGATGGCAAGCCACAATGGAAGTGATGGATTTATTTGGAAATGCTCACGGAGGAACCAGCCGCAAAAAACAATAGATTTTTTACAGGCACACCGCCTGATTCTTAATTTTAGGGTTAGGGTTTAGGGTTAAGGTTTTTTATTTAAAATATTCTTACTTCATATAATAAAAAAAAGAAATTGTTAATTGTTACCCAAAAACAAACCAGTCTTGCATTTTTTTTAGGTTGTAAATAAGTCACTTCCGGTTGAATTACTTCCCTTTATTTTCAGTAGAAGGACAGAAAATCTGCTGCTTCATAAAGACTGCAGAAGTGCCAAAATAATTTATTGAAATGTTGTACAAAAATAATTTATTGGAATGTTGGACAAAAGAATTTATTGAAATGTTGGACAAAAATAATTTATTAATATTTTGTACAAAAGAATTTATTGGAATGTTGTACAAAAATAATTTATAATTATGTTGTAGACAAATGATTTATTGGAATGTTGTACTAAAATATTTTATTGGAATGTTGTACAAAAATAATTTATTGGAATGTTGTACAAAAATAATTTATTGGAATGTTGTACAAAAATAATTTATTGGAATACTGTACAGTGTACAAAAATAGTTTACTGGAATGTTGTACAAAAATAATTTATTGGAATATTGTACAAAAAAAATTATTAAAATGTTGGACAAAAATAATTAATTGGAGAGATAGAATGTTTGTAAAACATCGGGGAGTGTGAAATGAATCTATATCACTGCACATTTCTAAATAAATAAATAGTAATAAAAATAATATCGGTTATCAAAGACAAGTGAAATATGGCAGTTTAAAATAAATTAACAGGAAACTCGGGTATATGTTACGACGCTCAGCACAGTCGCGAACGGGGTCCAAAAAAAGAACGAGAAAGGGTTTAAAAGCATAAATTTGCAACAAGTGAAGTTGACCTGCGACGAGAATAGATATTTTTCTATTTACCTATGTAATTTGTTTTTATTTTTACGTATTATAAATGGGTTTTTATTAGATGTAAAAAAAAAAATGTATTGTTTTTTTTTACAAAGGCTTGCACAAAATTCAAGATGGCGATTCACGTACTCCCTTACCAAATACCCCCCCAAAAGCAGCCATGTTTTTCCCAACTTACGGTGATAAAACTATTGATTTCTAATAAATAGCGGTTGTAACGGTCTAAAAATACAAACAAATAGCACATGCAAGTTTGAAACTAACTTTTACAGCCTACAGTTACTTTTACTCGTTGTAAATTTGTTTTTTTAGCGTTTTTACTCCGCTGAGTCTCGTAAAAGATGCCCGGAAACTCTTTGATATACTTACGTATGTAGATATCTACACCAAAAAATACGAAAAATTATCGCGTAAAATTTTAATTAGAAATAAAAATCAGTTTTATCGTAAATAAAATTTATTTTTTATTTATAATTCATTATGGGTTTTTAAGTCATCGCGTAGTAGAAGGTTATCTCCCTTCTTCTAATACGAAGACGCCATGCGGTCTTGTCGTTCTAAAGTTCGTTGACTATTAATGGTACATTCATTTTATTTTTTATTCAAATTCTACTTGATAATTTTCTATATTTTTTGGTGTACTCAAATAGTTTTGCCTGACACGTAAGTATATGAAAGAGTTTTCCTGTTAATTTATTTTGAACTGAAATATTTCACTTGTGCGTTTCTTTCAAGACGCACCAGAAATACTTTTAAATCTCTGGTACAAATGAGTTCTCTGAAAAAGTCACGAAAATTACTTAGCATCAGTAAAAGGAGACAAGGCAAAACCCGAAAAAAAAGTCAATGGCCCCTTTTGTATAAGAAGAGGGGGAGGGGAGGGGGATCTCAAATCTCGTGAAAACACGAGATCGTGGGAACTCTCGTCTCGTGTGGCACCGGTGGCACCGCCACCGAGTTAAGCGAAAAGGACCTCTAATTCTGATGTTTTTGTTGCTTGCCGTTTGACCTAACCATCTACAGCCAAACGTTGTAAGTTTTGCTTAAGTGTGCTTCGTACGACGACTTTCTCACATCTCGTATCAATAATGGGCAATTAATTGTATCTTAACTACGTTGGATGTCTCGTTTATGCTTATTCCGTTTAGTGTCTCAAGAGAATGGAGTTCTACGCCTTAGATGAGTCCGTTACCAAATTGCAGCGTAAGTCAAACTATTAATGGGTTATATTAAAGATGAGAACTGGTGCTATAGCTGCTAAATGTGACATCAAATATTTCGACCGGTGTACGACAAAATAATCCCACATTATATGTTTGCCCTGTTCGATTTTGACGGATTAAAAAAAATTCAGTTAAAATCTGGGTACTTTTACAGAATTTGAAGCGAACTGTTCTTTTTTTTAACCCTCACATAACCTAACCCTAAACTAACTCTAACCTAAGTTTTAGGTTTAGTTCCGTTCAAATTCTGTGGAAGCACCAACATTTGTAATATATTTCCATTCGTTTGATTTTATTGTTTATTAATTTGTTTGTATGTTTGTAATATATTCATAAAAACAGTTTGATTTGATTATTTGCTAATAATTGTTTGTTAATTTGTAATATATTTAATTTGTGTTAATGCTTAACAATTTGTTAATTAATATTTTCAAAATAGAAATTTAAAAAACAAATTTCCATTTGTAAAAAAAACAGTTTGGTTTTATTATGTTAGTAATTAAACAATTTGTTGGAAACAAATTATTCCCTAAAATTATTCTCTCCCAAAAAATGGGCAAAAATGTAATGAGAGATTATTTTTGCCGTAACACAGTTCGGAATGTGTAACGCCACATTTTGCCGCCATAACACAGTTATCATCTTCAATATACCCGATAAATGGGTTAAAGCGTAGTTTAGAGTCCTGAACATAATGCGATAAAAATTGCATATAGGCGATAAATATTGTTTCCTTTTGTTTTTGTTAAATATTAGTACATGAGGATCTATTTTGAGATAAAATCTAATTAGTTTTACGCATGTAATCTTACGAAAAACACGCTTGAAATGTGTAAATAATCGCTAGAAGAAAAAAATGTAATCTTAAAACCATTACTTCTGTTACTATGAAGACTCCATTTTTTTCCAGCGATTATTTACACATTTCAAAAACAACAATAGGAAACAATGTTTACGGCATATATGCAATTTTTATCGCATAATGTTCAAGACTCTAAACTACGCTTTAACCAATAAATGAATATTCTGTTAACCAGGCCCTTTTATTGTCTTTTGTTACCAATGCGTGAATACTTTTCAAATAGCGTACAAAATACCTTTTTTTTGGCACTCGCGTGTTTAAAGGGTTTGTTTGTATTTCCAAACCACACCTTGACAGAATATGAATATCTAATATTCCTATTCTTCAAATGCTTAACAATTACTTCCGAAATACGAAGGGTCACTATAATTAACCCAGACCAGTCATTTTCGGTAAAAGGTTCTTCTAAATGTCTTACATGTGTTTACTATCGTGACCCTTCAAAATTTAGAAGTAATTTTGGTAATGTTGACACTTCGTACCTACTCATGGTGTCCCGATGTGACGTCAGTCTTTTGATGCCTGTGATAAGTTGATATAAAGTACCTGGGTTTGTAAAGAAAGAGGATGTTGTCCCTATCTTAGGTTAAAGACACAAAATTGAATAACAACACCTCTTTATAACAACAGCGAAAAGGGTTTATTCAGATAAAAGGTTACCTGTACAGTTTGGTATAGGTTGAAGAAAGTTGCACAGTGTCCAAGAGAAAAACAGGAAAGTAAGAAGTTCTTAGAGCTGCCAGAGGTCTGTCAGCAACTATCTTCAGGCGAAGATAGTAGTTGCTGGCATGTCCAATGGACAGGGTCACGAGAGAGAGAGAGAGAGAGAGAGAGAAAGAAATGTTTCCTCGTTGCTTGCCGGGGTCTCTCTGACAACCGCCTGTGATTTCCCAAAGGGGCTGAAGTAGTTCTTCAGCTGACAGAAGGAATCCATGTGCCCTGCAGGCTGATTGGTCAGTGTGTGACCAGCTCACTCAATAGGGACATTTTTCGGAGGGAGAAAATAGGTCTATTTATGACACCTAAAGGTATACTTAATTATTTGTTTTCTTAATGAAATAACTAGTTGATAGATTAATTATAACAACAAGCAAATTTGAGTGAAAATGTTCAATAATCATTCAAATTTACAGGACATTTAAATTAACAGTACTTAAGTATGTGATCTAAAAAAAAATGTGTTTCATCCACAAATACACTGAAGTTGATGCATGTCCATAAAATT
Source organism: Sepiola atlantica (assembly GCA_963556195.1). Taxonomy (NCBI): domain Eukaryota; kingdom Metazoa; phylum Mollusca; class Cephalopoda; order Sepiida; family Sepiolidae; genus Sepiola; species Sepiola atlantica. The sequence goes on from OY744525.1 coordinate 148,918,887, forward strand.
ACTTGAACCCTAATATAAAAAAATGATAAAATGAACTACAGTAAACATACATATTCTAATCTAGATACAATATACATGAAATATCTCACTATATAGGACAAGCGAAATGAATGCATGCTTAAGGAGGTTGCCCTCAATCACACTCTTTCATTTCTTTAAACCAATAAAAAAGTGAAAAAGGAGAAAGGAGGGAGACTAGTACAATAACATAATATCTGATAAAAAATGAATCGAATAAAGGCTCCTAAATAATCCAAAAAAAAAAAAATTTTCAAAATAAATAAATAAATAAAAATGTACAGATGAGATATGGCAGTTAAAAATAAATTAACAGGAAAACACTTTGATATACTTACTTATCAGGCAAAAGTAGGTATCTACACCAAAAATTACTGATAATTATCGAGTAGAATTTTAATTAAAAATATAAATCAGTTATATCATAGAAAAGGAGAGTAGAAAGTGGACCTTGGGTTTACTTTCGGCAGCCTTGTAACTCTTGCTTCCCTTATTTTGTACTTTAGTCCTCACATTCCATGAGCGATGTTTCTAACAAAAGGGGAAGAATTGCTGTTTTCTGGGTCAGAATCTATCTATCTATCTGGTTAGTTTTTGGCCTTGAACTAGTATTTTTTAGCTCCCAACATCAAGTAGCTTCATGCCTTGTCTGAAGGGATTTTCATTAAAAATAATTTCTGATTTTATATTGGCACGGACGACTTTAAAAGGGAAAACAAGGAAGATAAGTCATTTAATGTGTCCGTGCCAATGGAGAATCTGAAATATACGATAAAACTGATTAATATTTTTAATAAAAATTCTACTCGATAATTTTCCGTAATCTTTGGTGTAGATACCTACTTTTACCTAATACATAAGAAAATCAAAGAGTTTTACCTGTTAATTAATTTTTAACTGCCATATTTCACCTGTGTTTTTGTAACTACAAGAACCTTACTGCCTTGTTTGTTAACACGTTATTCATTTGCTGCTTGTTTGTTAACACGTTATTCATTTGCTGCTTGTTTGTTAACACGTTATTCATTTGCTGCTTGTATGTTTACTTGCTAAAAACGAAATGATTACTGCAGCAAGGTTGCGGTTACACTTTTATTGGAAGTTTTGGCCAAAATATTCTCATAATTTATGTAAGATTTGTTTATCGAGACTGATTTGAGATTTATTTATTTTAAAATAATTCTCTTTTTTCATCAAAAGTTTTGTTACATCTTATGATTTCATTTGAATAATTGATTACAATTAATAAAGATTTGAATAATTCAACATTATATTTCATAATAGAATATTATATTACAGGTAGACCACAGATAAACTAAATACATGCAGGTAGAACATCTACTAATGTAGAAACATGCAAGTTTTGTTGTTGGGTTGCTGAACAACGAATGAAGCTACTGTGTGTGTTGGGTTTGGAAATCAAAATGGCGACTCCTTTCATTCCAATTTTGGATAATCTCGGTGTAAGAGGGAGTGACTCTGCTTAGACTATATAGATATGTTATGTTTCCAACATAGAAGTAGTTCAGTCCAGTACATGTCAAAAAAGTATATTTCTATTCCCCAGTCAAGAACACTTCCAGCTTACTTTTATGTAAATCTCTAGATATGTTTGTTATGGGTTTTGTTGTGCTGTAGTTATGTATAGAGTTCTACATAAAAGTAGGCTGGATCTGTTCTCAATGAGAGTATAGAAAAAAGTATACTGTTCAGATGTCTTTTTCGACTAGTTACCTGGAATTGGTTTTTCTTTTTGTAATGCAAATTCTCATGGATTTAACACTTAAAGTAACAGATAAATTCTCAAGCAGACGCACTGCAGAAAAGCATGCAATGCAATTACATCATGCAACTTTATGGAGAAGCATGTAGTAAGGTAGTTGATCGACTCAGCTCCAATTTCTGGTTCCTCCCTGTAAAAACCTCTACAGAAAGAACTCGCCTCATTACAACCACAGCATAGAACTTTCCTTTCTCTCTGTCTACCTAAAACAAAATGGAACTTCCATGAACTTAAACTGACTACAACATGGTCATCTTCAACTCCATGTTTAACAATACTTGTTGAGCCGTCCTCTTGAATAATCCAATTTCCCATTCTATCCATCATTTTTAATTCTATCATTGTATTGTTTAATTAACAATTTTTCAAATCCTTATCCCCAAGTATCTCATGAGACTTGCTAAGCCGTGACCGATTAGTTATAAAAGAACCTTTCAATTTTATTTTAAGACCAACAATTAATTTTATACAAAATCTTGGTCCAAATAGGTGAGATATCAAAATGGACTCTATCCTAAAATGGAACTTATAGATTGACTGTTTCATGTTTCATTGATTTTTAATTTTCGTTTTTATTTTTAGTACATAAATTGTTTTTTTTAAATTATTTCCTAATGAGTCATCACTTACCAAAGCCAACAGCCACTGGAGGATACGTGTTAATGAGATAAATTGTCAGAAGAATAAGATGAGAAGATTCCAAGTATTTATTGACATTAGATTTGAGGATGACTATGTTATAGTATGCAAAGAAGCAGTCATGTGCTAATGTGTTCTAAGACAGGAATTTCTTGGAAAGAAACTCCCTTTTCCAGTTTTAATTTTAAGCTTTTTAATTTTAATGCCTTTTTACAAAGATGTTATTGTTTCATATTTATTTGGTATAATAATGTTTCAGCAACTTATTCGAAAAATCTTTGTCAGTTGATGAGCATATGTAAGTCTATTTTTACAACATTTAAGACAAACAAAAATCAAATCAGTACATTAAAACAAAATATCAATAAAGTATTCAGCATATTTATTAAATGATAATAAATTGAAACTGATCCAAAAATACAACAAAATTTATAATGCTTTGAATTATAAATCTGATTTTCTCTGGGAAATAACTCAATTCACACTTGCGTTTTTGTTATACCTTTATATATATATACCTACATGTGTAACTGACAGCAACCAACTATATTAATTATTTCTCTTATTTTTCTTTGCCTTTTCCTGTGAACTGGATACCTTAATTGTTCTACATCTACTAATCGAACAAATCTCGTCCATCTGATATGGATGTACCATCAACGTCTTCTGTTTTGCACACATCTCTATGTGCAGATTAACCCTTTCTCTGTTCTTAGCCTGCCTTAAAGACTAACAGAGTTATTATAAAAACAATAATAACGATTTTGCATCAAAATCGTAATCTTTTTCTTTGTTTTATTTTCTCATCAGATGATTAGGACTTTTGCATAAATATTTAAACGCTGTTTGCATAAATATTTATTCATGAAATAAGAAAAGCCAGCGAGGTTAACAAAGATCATGATGCTCAAACACTAGGGGAATACTACTATATCTACTAACATATTGGCGTATATACTAATCTTTTGCGATTCTATATTACAATATCTTCATTTATTCAAATTATTAAAAAATCCCTTCCATTTTATCTTGATTTATTGTATCATTTTTTATCTCTGTTCACAGGTATTATTCAGATGGGATATAATATGAATGTATACAATGTGTATGCATGAAAATTCAAGACTCCAATGACAGAAAAAGAAATTAATTACTAATTTCAACTTTATATGTATTTCACATGTTTTTTTTTATAAACGATCATGAAAACCAGTTTGTGGATTTGGATTTTCATTTGCTTCATTTTTAAAACGGCACACACTAGGGAGAAACCATTTGCATAAAAGTTATATATGGCTGAGCACATGAAGATCCATATGAGAGAAAAACCTGAACTCGTGTTAAGTGTATGGATCAGCAGAATAAGAGTAAAAATGATGGAAACCGATAAATGAATCATTATTCACCAGAAAAAAGCAAGTACTAAACAGAATCACTGCGATTCTTTATCGGAAAAATAATTCAGACAATTTAAATTTTAAAAAGATTGTCAATCAAGGGTAGAAAAAAAAAACGTGCACATTGTTTTTCCTTTTTTATACTGATGAGTAACTAATTATTAAGGCCAAAAAGACATTTGAGGATAATGGTTTAATAGATGGAAAAATTGACAGTTGAATGATTATAAATATCTTACTGTACCACCCACTAACAACAACATCCGACCCAGAAAACGGCTGTTTCCCCCTTTGTCTGAACTGTTGCTCATGGAATGTAAAGACTAAAAGACAATAGTTACAAAGTGTCTGAAAGTAAATCTAAGATCGAGTTCCATATGTTCAACAAAAATATGTTCAACAAAAATATGTTCAACATAAAACAGAATTCGTTCCTTATTTAATTTGATATATTTTATATTCTATATTTATGAACCAATAGCAAATAAAACACCTCAAAATTGACATACAGGTGCGATGGCATATACTTGTAACGTTTGTGGGTCTGAATTCCCCAAAAGTTCATATTTGAGAAACCACATGCGTGTGCACACTGGAGAGAAACCATATTCATGTGACATTTGTGGGTTTTCCTTTGCCTGGAATTCAAATTTGAGACAACACATGCGAATACACACTGGAGAGAAACCATATTCTTGTGAAGTGTGTGGATCGGCTTTTACAAAAAGTTCGAATTTAAAGCTACACATGCGAAAACATACAGGTGAGAAACCTTACACTTGTGATATTTGTGAATATGCTTCTGCAGAAAAGTCATCTTTACAAAACCACATACGGACTCATACCGGAGACAAGCCACATTCTTGCGATGTTTGTGATTTGTCTTTTTCACGCCATTCAAATTTAGTATTGCATATGCAAATACACACTGGAGAAAAACCATATACTTGCGATGTATGTGAGTCTTCATTTTCTCGAAAATCAAACTTGACGGCACATGTAAGAACTCACACAGGAGAGAAAACATGCTCTTGTGAGATTTGTGGACGTTTATTTTCCTGGGCTTCAAATCTGAAAAGACACATGAGAATGCATACGGGTGAAAAGCCATATTCTTGTAGCATTTGTGACTATGTGTGTTCTGATAAACCCACATTAAAAACACATGAACGAACACATACAGGAGAGAAACCTTATCAGTGTACAATTTGTTCATCTACTTTTAGCCAAAGCTCCAATATGAAACAACACATGAAAATCCATTACGCTTAAAAGGGACCATGTATCGATTCAACGCTACAGTTCTCATGACATCTGAAAAGACCAGGTTTAGCATAACAATATATCTGAGATCACTTAAACATGCCACACCCTTAAACATAAAAAATATAAATCCCTTACACACACACTTGCATATATATATCAGATATATTAGATACGCTAATAGCTATGCTAAAAGGATGCGGTAAAATCTTATGTCTCAAAGACACGCGTAAATTATTTTATAAAAAACAATACATTGAAATGCTCAGCAAATCCGCCAGGAGTGGATTTCTTGCTAATCGACCAAAATAACTTTTTTTAATAGATTTCTATGAGTGAATTTACGATCAAGGTTTTTTTTCTCCTTCCCACCCTAATTTCCATGTTAAGACATTTGACCTGACCAACTCACTGTTTTCGTTTTAACTGAACAATTTAAAAAAATACATTTCATTACTAAAACGTAAATCGGTACCAAGTGGGTGTTTGATAGAAGTTCGTGGGAGGGGGAATACATAAATTTTTTCTGACACATTAAAAGCAAATCTCACTAAATTAGAAAGCTATCAACCTCACTGTATATGTGTAACTGACAGCAACCAACTATATTAATTATTTCGCTTATTTGTCTTTGCCTTTTCCTGTGAACTGGATACCTTAATTGTTCTACATCTACTAATCGAACAAATCTCGTCCATCTGATCAGTAGCGTGGTGGGAGGTTGATGAAGCCCTGGAAAATTTTGCCATTTTAAGGCCTCCAGATGCCCCCGTTGATGAATTTTTAGCACTAAAATGCATTACTTTATGTTAAAGAATTGCCTTTCTCTCTTCCTCTTTGGTCCCATGCCATTCTCTGAAATGGAACAAAATTGTGTTTATTAAGGTCTTTATTTTAAATTTTCTTGGGTCTCCTACAAAGGGTGCGCCCCCTAAAACCCCATTTTGGCGCCCCCCAGAAACCTTGGCAGGGGGGGCCTGGCCCCCCGGCCCCCCTGCCACCACGCTACTGCATCTGATATGGATGTACCATCAACATCTTCTGTTTTGCACACATCTCTATGTGCAGATTAACTCTTTCTCTGTTCTTAGCCTGCCTTTAAGACTCACATTACACATCCATTGTATACGATTATGATTGGGGCAATTGGCTTTATTGAAAAATTCGTAAAAATACTTTCTTTTTTTAAATGATATTTCACCCCAAACAAGGCAGAACGCCACTCTAGATGTAAGGGGCTACTGAAAATTAGGGAGTAGGTTTAGGGTGTCATTCTAAGTTGGGAACTGTACAGCGAGATGTCTGTTTACATTAGTTTTAAACCTCTGCATGTCGGGGAAACAGGGGGCAGGGAGGGAGTTCCAGAGGCCAGCAGCATACTTACAGATATCAGCCTTTAAATATAAATTTAACTTATAATGAAATCAAGGAGGGAGCCCCTTGATCTCTCTTAAGTAAAATAAAAAAAGAAGAAGCTCTATCATTGTACAATCTGTTTACTTTTAGCCAAAGCTCCAATATATAAACCTGGTGATACCAGATCAGGCTGCCCTGTGGCTCCCTGAGACGAAATTCACCTACATTGACGTTTTTTTTTTTTTTTTTTTTTTTTGTAAAACTTAATTATGTTCTACAAAACCAAAAACAAAAACAACAGCCCCTCTCCCTTTCTCCCTCCCCTTTTTTATTTTTTATTTTTCCTACCCTACTCCCGGTCCTGGATATGACCTTAAACTACATCCGATGGTGAGATGCGGCTTACGGACTTTGGGGAATGTGGAGCCTCCTCTTAATTACCATTGCTCCCAGGTCCACCCTGACCCGGAGTGGTAGTACCTGTTAGGGTCCCAACTATGGGTTAAATAGAAACAGATATTAAAAGGGGAAAGAAACAAAAAAGAGAAGAAAACAAGACCAGATTCGGCATTAAATAACCCAAAAAGGGTTGATATGCCGTAAAACAAAACTACCAAACCAAACCAATATATAAACAATATATGAAAATCCATCACCCTTAAAACTGACCGTGTATAGATTCAGCACTACAACGTAACATGTTTAGTATGACACTGTATCCGACACCAATTAAACATAACCAAACATAAAATGCATACTTTGAAATTAAATTCATCTCAGAATAGCATTCTTTTCTATAAAAATATTACAAAATTTCTATTCACAAAGAATATCCATCTACAAATGATAAAAATGATAAAAATCCATTTACAAATGATAAATATTCGTAAATTTTTATCTCGTGTTATTTTGATCATTTGAACTACTATTCTCATCTTGGTCGTTATTTTAAGAACATTTCAGTCGATGTGACCTCCGACCTTCTGTCAAACTTGAATCGATACAGAAGTTCAAACTAACATGAACACAGCACAACAGATGAAAGTGTGAGGTAAAAATCAGTTCTAAATGAAGTCTTTTAGGGGTTGAAGGTTCAATCCTTACCCCAGGCGATACTAACTAACATTCAAATAAAAATTGCTTCAGATTAATTTTTCCAAACTCAGGAATCTAAACAGAATTTTGAATTAAATCTTTTATTTAATCAACTGGGGTAGATTGTTCTCGTTCCATCATCCACAACAGAGTTAGGGTTAGGGTTAAGTAATTTTTAAATATAATTGTTAGTTATTATTGCCTAACAGAAAAAAATGTTGAGTATCGCAAAATATGTGACCAGAGGGAGCATGTATTTGCTAGTATAAATAAAACATTTTACAATAAAAAGTATGGACGCATGAAGTAAGCATTTTTTGAGGTGCCAACATATTGAAGATATGAACTGAAATCAGAAAATAACATTTGTAAAAACTCATCAAATATTTTGTGCAAAGAGTTTGTGTATCATTTAATAATTTTATATTAAAAAAAAATTTGAATGGTTTATTTGTTGTTTAAATTATATTGTTGTCAATTTAATTGAGATTTGCTTAGTTTCAAGCATTTATTCTTATATACAGAAACTAATACATATAGTTTAACCGTGGCCAACGTAATACAGTAAACAAAGGCCTCTTAACTGAGTCGAAATTTTCTGGTGATGTCATTGATAGTGGTTCTTAGTTCCAGAACCGGAAGTGCTTCCGTTTTTTTTTTCAGAAAGATAAAGATGCCTTATAAGTGTGTCGTTCCGTATTGTGAGGGGAATTACAAAAGTGGCCCCAAAGATAATGTTTTTGCGTTTCCCAGAAAATAACATTTGTAAAAACTCATCAAATATTTTGTGCGAAGAGTTTGTGTGCATCACTTTATAATTTTACATTACAAAAATTTTGAATGGTTTATTTGTTTAAATTAGTTTCAAGCATTCATTCTTAAATACAGAAACTGATGCATATAGTGTAATCGTGTCCAACGTAATACAGTAAACTAAGACCTCTTAACTGAGTCGAAATTTTCTGGTGAGATTTAAGTGAATGTTTTATATAAAAGGTAGAGTGTATTATTTGAGAGTAATAGGAGTTGAAATAATTAGAAGATAAATGTCTACAATACAATAAGTCTGGAGATGCCTACAAGTAACGAACTAGTTTGAAAATATAATTTTATTCCTAGGAGTATTGATTTACTCCTCTCCAGGAGTTAGGCACAAAGCCAGTTTTTATCTTACTCCCACAAGTAAGATGTGACCCAAGGTCGGGTCGGGAAAGTGGGGTTTAAAAATTGTCTGGGCAGCCCGTCGGCATTCCCCGGTAGGGGCGCCTCAGGCAGTAAGCAATAAACTTACTCCTCCCCAAAGAGGGGAGGCGAAGCCTGGGAGGGTGGACCTCCTAGAACTGCACAGGACAGACCCATAGACCGGCATAAATCAAGCTCCGAAGGCCAAGACAATACCAGTCTATGGGGTGCAGTATCCATCGGAACAGATACTACACTTTGATCTTAGCCAAAAGGCCAAGATTCCTAAGAGTAGCCCGTACTATAATTAGGTATATTTAAAACTATAAATGATTTTGATAGGTGGTTGAATTTAGATCACCTAATGCCGGAGGAAAACAAGGAATTTTATAGATTTGAAGTTTATAGGGAACTTGAGATATATGAGAAGATCCCTATGATAAATATATAAATTAGTAGAGAATTATATTAGTGGTGCTTAGTCCCAGGACCGGAAGTGTGCCGTTCCGTATTGTGAGGGGAGTTGCAAAAGTGGCCCCAAAGTTAATTTTTTTACGTTTCCAAAAAAATAAGGAACCATTTTTGACTTGGATACATTTTATTAAGCGAGATAACTTCAATCCGACGAAATATAGCAAATTATGTTTTTAGAACTTAATTAACTACTAAACATGATCGCATATTTATTACGTTGAAAAAAAAAATGACTTACGGATAGAAAAATCTGTATTCATATAATAATTTTTCAAAAGGTTTTCTATAAATAAAATAAAAGTAAATAACTTATTTATGAGTGTCAAGCACGAACGAAGACACCGTAATATTTTTATAAATAAAATAAAGTAAAACCGGGCATTTTTAACGACATCTAATAGAACGAAGAAGGGGTAAGAAAACAATAGTCAATAAATAAATGTTACAAAAGGTAAGATAAGTTACTCATCTACTAACCTGGATAAGTTGATTTGTGTTTTATCTTATTTTAAAGAGTTTTTTCTTCAAAACAAACCTAGTGTCTCTACTTGTTTAGTTTGAATGGAAAACAAAATGGCTGAAATTACAAAGTTTCGATGATCGCTCAAAAAACGAAAATTAAGCAAAATACTAATAGAACATACATTTTCCCACGATTGGTGACATTTATTGGATGTATTTATAACACTATTTTGTTTATTTTTCGATTTTTCACCGAAAAGAAGCTAAGGAAAATAAAAGGAAATTACAACATGGCTGCCAGCGATTAAGGAATTGCATAAAAGTTCGATTTTTAAGCCTTAAAAAATGAATTAGAATTCTATTTCGGGATAAAAATACAATTTAAGACTAATTAATAAATTTCATCCAAAATGTGTGCGAAAATCAAACGAAATTATCGAGATATTAAAACTTTACTATATTCTAAATAAACTGTTCGCTTTGAAAAAATACAAAAAACACATTTTATTTTATTTCAATAAATGTCCTGAATTCTTGATTTTGTAATTTCATGACCTAAATTGATAACATGTATGAAATCGTGGCCGTTCGTAAATTGATAAATTAGCCAAATATTGGTAGAACAGTACATTTTCGCACAATTAATGACATTTATTGGATGCGTTTCTACCAACTTTTAGAACTTATTGTAGATATTTGTTTACTATATGTTGTTAGTTTTTAACAAGCTTTTTTTTTAAAAGCTCTCATTCGTTGTATTATTTCTGCAATGTAATTATTTAATTCGAGAATGTATTTTTTCTTTGAGTAAAATTGATTTCATTAATACAGAATTTAGGAACTTTTTTTTCGTAATATATGAGAACTATATTTTAAAAGATTTTTTTATTGTTAATATCTACGATGTTTTATTTTCATAAAAAAATACATTCATGCGTTGTTTTAATACCCTGTGATATAACTTTAGTAAATGTGTTTTTGTACTGGGATTTCTAATAAAGTAATGTGTCAATCATATTATGTGATCGTTAATTAATAAATACTGAACTTTTCATTAAAATTGGTTGATTTCATGAATTTTGATGAATTGTTAATTGAAGGGAGGGGTCAATATGCCCATAGTCTGACTGTTTGACAGATCTCGTTTGTAACTATACAGCATGACGTCATTTTTCAGTTAACAGCCCTTTAATTAGTATATTACGTTGGCCACGGTTTAACACAGTTTTTAGTTTTAAAGAATTTTATTTTATTTATTTTCTTACATTTAACAATTGTCTTTAAATTTATGGAAACTTATCATTGCAACAATTGTCAGTTATTTAAGTTGAATTAAATTTTAATTTTATTCTCTTGTTCCATTCTTTTACAATTGGCTGTGTTTAATGGAACCACTTTATTTTTTGACAAGTTATTTGACAAAATAATCTTATTTACAAACACCATTCCAAAATTTCAAGTAGTTGATCCTATTATATCTCTATCTATGTAAAGTTAGGTATGTGCATATGTTTATATATTTGTATGTACAGAATTCACTCCTAAACTAATTAACATATCATGAATTTTGGAACACAGCTGTAATGTATAAGGGTCTAAATGTGGTCTATATTTACTTTAAATTAGTTTTATGGAAAGGGGGTTGAAGCCCTTTGTGAAAATTCAGATATCTCCTAATTTTGTGACATTCTAACAATGGGTATTAGAAATCAATTAATTAATATTCCCCAAATTTCAGTTTCTATGGAGTATTTTTAAGGGTTTTTTAGGGGCCATAATATGGGCAGAACCTCCCATTATATGTTGATTTTAATCGTCGTAATGGGACAAAATTGTTTAGTTTTCCTACCTTCATATTATTATTGTATATATATGTATTAGATATATATAATTATTAATGACAATAAATGTATTAGCATATACTATCAGTGCCCTTTTACTTTGGCAGTCTCCTTAAAAGATTCAGCTCGATGATTGACAATTATTGACAACAGAGCAAATATAAGTCAGGTTCATATTATATTCCAATAACCATGTTTTTATTTGATTATTTTTATTTTTTCACATTTCTGTGAGATATATTTTTTACGGTCCGTTTCATTTGTCTTGTGCCAAACAACATTTTTATGTTAATATCGTCTCTGCAACATTACAAAATCATCAGTAAAATTCACAAAGAATAAAAAGTTCTTGGATTAAAGTGTCTTGAAAAAACCTACACTATACGATGGTTCATTTTTGAGTGAAAACAAACAAAAAACAAAGAAAAGAGCAAACTCACACTCACTAATACGCCATTTTTGTACTGTTGCAAAGACCATATTGACATAAAAATGTTGTTTGGCACAAGACAAATAAAACGGACCGTAAAAATATATCTCACAGAAATGTTATGTTTTTTGGAAATTTGAAAAAATAAAACTAATAAGATAAAAACATGGTTATTGGAATATAATATGAACCTGACATATATATATATATATATATATATATATATATATATATATATATATATATATATATATATTATAAGGAGATATAATTTTTTTTTAATTTAAAAAAATTTTTTTTATGTATCAGTTTTCAGTATTTACTTCAACAGTGCTCGATACGTAAGTAGAGCTAGGTAGTAAGCAATGAAAATATATATGGCAATCAAGCGACACAGAGGCTCCCGTGTTTCATCCCCGGGGGGGAATCGTCAGGCTGACACGGGAGCCTCTGTGTAGCTTGATTGCCATATATATTTTCATTGCTTACTATATATAAATATATATATATATATTAATAATATTTATAAATAAATATTAATTATTTATTATCTACAGACATCAATGTTTCATGCTAACGGAATCTTCAGTGCAGAAAGTTAATTCTCAACGGTCGGCGGGCGCGAACTCCGATCACAAATCGCCACTGATTCGTAGTCAAGAGCGTTAACCCCTCGGCCATAGGGAATTAGCTAATAATTAAAGAGGAATTTAACTTTGTAAATAGCGAGTCGGCGGCTAATTTACACGAGCAGTTAAAGTGATCAACAAACTGTATTTGGATCTTGCATATATATATATATATATATATATATATATATATATATATATATATATATATATATATAACCAACTTATGAGAGCTGTTAGGAAAGGAGCCTCAGAAATGACAAAGGAAATGGTGCGATTCTCTTGAACAAAAAATGGTGCCAAATTGTTTTGTTCATGGATTTCATTTTATATGTCATGGGTTGGGTATACTTCTAATTAAATTAATCTTTTCAGATTTCTCCAAATTTAATACTTTGCGGAAAAAAAGTCTTGATATAAATATATAGATTAAAACAATTCTTAAATTATAACTTTCTTTTTGTAATTCTATTATTCCATCTATGAATTGAACTTAAGAATTTTTCAGAAATTAGATTTATCTTTCCTTTTTTTATTCTATCAATACTCTGTACTATCAGAAGAGAAATTCCTCAGATTATTAAAATATGTTTTGTAAAACTTTCTGTTAAATTTCTACATGGCTGTTTGTTTGCTATGTAAGTTAACAGGAAATGATCCCATTCATGTAATTCCGAAACATTAGTTGTAAAACTGCTAAAATTTGCTAAAAAATCAAATATTATGAATATTTTGTGGTAAATAAACATAGGGACAATTCGCCATTTTAAATTTCTTCAAATAATATCGTTCAGCGTCCATCTTGATTTGAGAAGACATGAGGTTACCGTAAATACTTTGACTGTCAAGATCTGTTATCGAATGTTTGACATTCGAAACTAATTTTGAAGCTTTTAGACTCCCGATTAAAAATAATAACATCATGGACCCAATCGAAGATTCAACAAAATTCGAGTGGGGATTTATAGATAACTATTAATTAAAATATGTAATCTGTATCTGTTCAACCTATCATTCTTACACTAAGAAGAAGAGTTGAACAATTTTAGAACCTCTCATTTTATGAAATAATAAAATCCAATCTTACAAAACAAAAAAAAAAAATCCACTTACATATGACAAAGGCTGCATACAATGATTCTGCAGGTATACAAGACACCATTAAAATTTTAAATCTAAACTTTGTTTAATTTTAAAACTAATTTATCCACGTGCTAAATTAGTGTCAAACAAGACAGATATTATTAACGCCTTTGTTCATTAATATTTTAATTACTAACTAGTTCCATTGAATTACTTATTATTACTTAATTGCCTCCCCCCGTTTTGTGATTTATGAAATCAAATTAGCCATTTATTAGTTATATTAAATCAAATCAAATCCCCTTATTAAGGAATCTAAACACATTTTTGTCTCTTAGGGAAAATAATGTACTAAGATGGAACGCCTTAAAGAAACGTTCAACTCCGCAGCTACACAACCTGTTTTCTTTGTCTTAATGTAAAGCTGGCTATTATTACGTTCCCAGATAAAGATAAACTATTAAATCAATGGATTAATAGATGTAGAACTGTTGATGTAGCAGGGTCAGTTGGCAGGGGAAAGCCAACGAAAACATGCAAGTGATTAGGGTGGATTTGAGAGAAAGAGGGATAAATAAAGACCTGGTCAGAAATTGGTTAGTTTGGAAGTCAATTTCAAAAGCCATCCGACATATGTCTGCATTAAAAACAGACGATAAACCGGATATGGTTACGATCATGATAATATGTCATTTTTTGACACAGTTGAAGCTTGAGGTAATTATATGTGTACCTTGTCAAGTTTCATAAATTGTCTCTGATTTTCATAAAAATTGATTAATTAAATTAATTAAGAAAATAAAAGAAATGTTGCGTATCTGTTGCTACATTATCATTATTTCAATGGATTGTGCTCGACTGAGCTCCAATATCTGGGTTCTCCTTGACATTCACAGCAATGGACCTGTCTTACGACCACAACTGAAAATAACTTTCTTTTCTTCCTCTATGTGCTTTGCATAAGACAGAAGTTCCATGAACAGTTTCTTACCATGAACTTCCCTGCAGACTGCAATATAGTCGTCTGCAATTTCATCTCCACAACGACTCTATAAACCGTCCTTATAAGTATGACATTTTTTTCATTCTACTTATTATTTTCAATCCTCTCATAATATTCTTCATCTTACAATCTATCTATCTTATTAACCAATATCTCCAAGTGGTTTTAGGCGTTCATAAGTGCTGACTAATTAGCAAAAAAAAATTATAATAAAAGAAAATAATTTATGAATTCATTTCCAAAAAAATTTTCATGCAAAAAAATCTTACATAAATTTTCAATTAATTTCTATATTCAAATTTTGCTCTAAAACCAATTTGTGTTTGAACGAAGGAAGCACCTATGTAAAATTAGACAGTTATCACTGGCTCTAACTGAGGACAGCACGTTGACACTCACTTATGTAGATAACACAAAAGGGTGCCCGGCTCCAGAAAGCAAATCTTTCTGATCAGTTGCCTATAGCACGCTTCAACCAATCTAAATTGAGTACTTTGATCCAATCAGTATTAAATATTTCAACCAAGAAAACATCGAATATTGTGGAGATCATTCATCTGTAGTTATTTTTCTTGTTATTGACGAAACAGGCATTCCACACATATAACTGCTGGTAGCAAAATCCTCTGAGATAATTCTGGTACAATCTCACCAAAGGCTGTGAGTTGCAGGAGTGTATTTTTGCAGAAAAACAAAATCGAAGGATATCGGGAACAAAATAATGCCCGCAACATTACCTCTCACTTTTTTGGTAGTTAGTCATATCCGGGTTTTTCTAGCCAAGTTTTTGTTTTCAAATATGGCTGTTTCTGACAGCTAATCATAGTGTTTCAAGCGAGTGAAAGAAAAACATAGCATCATTCAGTAACTTTATGCAGTTATTAAATGCCGACTTTTGGTGCTTGCTGGACATGTATATATCGATACAACCAACCTGATCAAGTGAAGGTCTCGTATTATGATCAAGACTTTTCTGGATAAGGAAACTGGAATCTAGGAATTAGAGCTCTGACCGCAATGAGTGAGCGAGCATTGTGGTGCATTATCTTTGTGAATGTTTCACCATCGGTTGATGGATGACTCAAGTCAAGTCAACTTCTTGTGTATTAGGGATTTTTTCTTTACTCCCATCCCTTTCGGTCCTGGGTATGACCTTAAAAGACATCCAGTGGTGAGGCCTCCATTTGGGAGCTGTGGGGAATGTGGAGTTGCTGCTTAGTTACCATTGCTCCTAGATCCACTCTGGCCAGGAGTGGTAGTACCTGTAAGGCCCCCATCTATGGGTCAAATAGAACCTACTGGCGCTACCAAATCAGGCTGTTTAAAGTTTTTGACTTCCTGACTCAAAATGCACCAAACATTTATGTTTTATTTGTTTTTTTTCTTTGAAAGATTCAATCATGTTCTGCAAAATTCAAAACAATAAACAACAATTTTCCTATCTCCCATCTTCTTCCGTCTCCCACTCAACCCAACACCATGAATAAATACTTAAACATATAAAGAACTTGAAGCATAAAAACCTTCACCAAAATGACCGGATTCAGCATTGAAAGGTATCGATATGCAGTGAAACAAAAACAACCAAACCAAAAAACATGATTAAACATTTGAAGATATAAAGAACTTGAAGCATAAAAACCTTCACCAAAATGACAACAATTCAAAATATCAAAGCTCTTAACTAATGACTATAAATGACCCACTGACTTAAGACTCAAATGAAGGATATTTCCTTCTACATTCATGACATGAAATGACTCTTAGGGTTGATGTGCCATTAAACAATATCTTACATTACATTACCCATCCCTTTCTGTTCTCATAGTTTTTTTTTGTTTTTTTTAACTTGCTGCCAAGAGACCTTCTATTTTGCCTAAGTTATTTATGGTATGAAAGTGTTTGTTTATCATACAATTCCTATCACTGATAATACAAATTGAAATCTTTCGACGTTTGACACATGTATATTATGATAAGCTTGCATATTTACAAGAAATCTTTTATGCTTTATTCATGAGAATCACCCTAACCCTCCTAAACTCTAACCTTTCTTCACCATGGTACCAACGGGGTACTGTCAGAGCTGCCTGGGCTCTGGTGAAAATCCAGGTGAAGTCACCATCAGAATCCGTCATCCTTTGGTCGTCTCTGCCTCTGTATGTCACAGACCACAAATCAATGGAGTGAAGGTGGTAACGTTGCTTCTGTACCATTCCTTTGTGTTTTCTGGGCCAAACCTTCCCTGACTTCACATGCAACCACTGAGCCTTGCTGTTCTCAGTAGCAGGTTATCGACTAGCTGCAACTAATGAGTGGGACTTCATGCAGACCATACAATCCTAAGGCACGATCTTCATGAGCTCTATGCAGAAGTCTGGCTTCACAAACATGCCAAACATCAGCATCAGACACTTGTTCTCTCTAATTAATGTAAATAAAGAAAGTCTTATTCTCCTATTCATTTCACGTCTCTGTTCTCTTGTTCAGGAGTCAGACGTTTTCTGATATTACGCAAGCTCACTCTCCACTTCTCACGAGTCAGCAGGTCCGCAGTCTCCAAATTCCATTCTTTGCTGTCTTGTCAAATCACTTGCTTCCAAGTTTTCCTTGGCCGGCCAAACTTCCTGCCATTTATGATATTAATGCTTCTGCAACAGTTTATTCAGGTGGATTAACGTTCAACAGCATAATCGATTCATCCTTAGAATAACCTCTATTCTGGGCAAGTGCAGTGTTTTCAGCAAATCTTCTGATGTGTTGGGTTTGGTCAGATTTGATATTGCAGATCATGTGTAATTGTGCTGCGGACGGACGAAAGAAGACTGAGTGAGGGCCCAGCATTCACTGCCATATATCATGATGCTCCTGACACAGTTGCTGTTCAACTTACTCCGGATGTAGAGACGGCAGCACGTGATGTTACCAGAGGCAACAACTAACGAAATTCACCAAAGCTTCCTTCACTCTTGCAATATTAAAAGAAATATTAAAATTATACAAGATTATGAAATTAAATGTTAAAAAGGTTACATCATGTTAGATACTGAGGGCCATGTTTGAGTGGAAAAGTTTAAAGTTCAATGGTCCTCAAAGACGAAAGTCATGAAACTACATGATTTCTGGGCAAAGCTTTGCGCTCTCTTAGCTGGCAAGATTTCAAGTAGACAGGACATGTCCAGCAGCTATCTTGACTGGAAGTGGGCAGTGCGTGTGGTGTGGCTGATGTAGCAAGACGAGCAATCTGGCTTACGGTCTCTCTCTCTCTCTCTTTCTCTCTCTCTCTCTATCCTTCTCTCTCTCTCTCTATCTATTTATCTTTCTCTCTCCCCCTTCTCTCTCTCTTTCTCTCTCTCTTTCTCCTTCTCTCTCTTTCTCCTTCTCTCTCTTTCTCTCTCTCTTTCTCCTCCTCCTCTTTTTCTCCTCCTCTCTCTCTCTCTAGCAAGACGAGCAATCCGGCTTACGGTCTCTCTCTCTCTCTCTTTCTCTCTCTCTCTCTCTCTCCTTCTCTCTTTCTCTCTATCTATTTATCTTTCTCTCTCCCCCTTCTCTCTCTCCTTCTATCTCTCTCTCTTTCTCTTTCTCTCTCTCTCTTTCTCCTTCTCTCTCTTTCTCCTTCTCTCTCTTTCTCTCTCTCTTTCTCCTCCTCCTCTTTTTCTCCTCCTCTCTCTCTCTCTAGCAAGACGAGCAATCCGGCTTACGGTCTCTCTCTCTCTTTCTCTTTCTCTTTCTCTCCCTCTCTCTCTTATGCATACGAAAATACATTGCCACTGGGACTGTTTTTCTCTGTTTTAAGTAAACCTTTTATATGAAAAACTAGTGTTTGTTGGTGAAGCGATGCATAAGTAAAGCTTTAGTGATGATAGGCATCGAGGCATGAGCTTTGGTGCTGTGCCAGGTAGCTGTGGTGCATTTTCCCTATATTGGGTCTGACCGACATCGGGCACAGGAAAGACGTTTGCTGATTGGGCTCAGTTGCCTTCAACACGCAAAAATCAGATCTTTCGATTGTTTCAAAAATTTTTAACAGTAGCTTCACATAAATAACTGTTATTTGTAAACGAATAATCAGATATCAACTTTTGACACATGTTAGAAAATTATTAAAAGGTTTGTAAAACTTTGTAAAAAATCATATGGATTATTTATTAGTGACACCATCCATATGTTAGCCCTGGGACTTATTGAGTTATGCATTAATCTGAAAAATTGCTGCGTAATCGATAATAATTCAAAGACATTATCTAAAAACACCTGAAAAAGATTTTCAATCACAGAAAACTTAGAATGAAATGTTTAGAAAAAAACTTGTTTGCATTTTGTACATTATTTTGACGTGTTTCACGATTGTCTTTCGGTTTGTTTCCGTAACATTTGAAGACTTTTTATATGACGTTTCGCGTTGATTGTGTACGGTTTTTATTTGGCAACAAACTCTTATTAAGAGAGTTTTGTGTTGTCGTATTATCGCTTGCTGGAGTGAGTATCTTATTGTGTTCATGCTGTGGAAACGTTAGTAGAAGGACTCTCATAGTCATGGCACGGCACCACACTAACTCTCAGAGGAACAATAGTCATACCTCTTTAATAAAAGAAAGTGGTTCATACCCGGTCGGGTATTTGGTCTGGATACACGGGAATAACGACGGCATCATTGGGCATCATTAATTCTCTCCTGAGAATTAATTATCTGACTTGCTGCAATTGAACGCTGTAGAAATGAGCGACAACACATTTTAATACATCAAAAATATAACTATTTATTTTTACCGAAGAATTAAAACTGAAACTCGAGAATTGAGTGGATGAGATGGCTCGTACGATCGACCGTTTTGTACGGAAGTAAACACCGAACTGTTTCTCCCCCCTCCCGCTATGACAAACGAGAAACAGACAGACAGACAGATAGATAGAACAAGCATACATGAAAAAGAGAAAATACAGTCACCGATCCTGTCAGTTTTAACAGTCGCAGGTGACGGATTCATTGAGTTCAGCTTGTTGACCTTTCAACAGTCCTTCTGGAGCCAGGATTCCATAATCAAACTCGGGCAGGATCAGATGTGATTGACGGCAAACATTTTCTGTAGTGAAATTTTGGATGCGAAAACAGAATTGTCGATTTTTACGTTACGAAGGCAATCCAAGCCAGGTAAAAGGGCTTTTACATGTGGGGAACAAAGGGTCACTATACTTGTCACAGTGTAACTACTTAAATCTTTTCAAGTATGTTTTAAATTCTTTCTCCTTACAGGGGTTTGTCAGGAAAACCTGACATGAAGATACTTGACCCTACAAGTAAACCCTGGCCAAATATTTAAAAAAAAACATAGTATTCACAGCACAAATAAGATCTCAGCACGGCTATATACTTGCTCATACGAGGAATAGTGCACATTTTCCTAGTGATTTTACCTCAAGTAACAACACTTAGCTGCACATTCCACCAGACTAGATGAATTCTTGTCCTGGAATCCGGTAAGACCAAGAGACCACAAGTTAGATATACTATAACATAGTTAAAGGGTAAATTGGGGAGAGGAAAATTAATGTTCTTTACTTCTTTACTAACTCAACGTTTGAGACATAAAGCATAACTCTAATGGAATATTCGAATATCTATGTATAGAGATCCAGTGTTAGCGCTAGGAAAAGGCCTCTTGATTTCTGAGAACTTCGACTGAAGTAAAATGAAAAAGAAGAGTGTGTATATCTATATATATATATATATATATATATATATGAAGAAAACTGGAGATGAAATGATCCGACATAATGAAAAAAAGAAAGCCAAAAACTATGTTATTTATGTATTCATCAAAGTTTCGTCTTTATTGAAAGACTTCCTGAGGATGAAGAAAACAATGTAGAAAAATCATACAGAATATTAATTTTGATTTGGCAGAAAGTGTCCAGACTTCGGCATGGCTGTTGACGTGAACCAGCAGAGAATGAAAATCATGATTTTGGTTATAGCGTTATTAGCAGTGGCTTGTCTCATTCAAAGGACGCGATATGAATGGGATTGATGGCTTCGACTTTTTAGTTTCTATTTATTTTAGCTAGGAAGTTTGTCTGGGTCAAATTATGTCATAGCCAAGCTTGACTGGCAGTGGAATGTTGGGGATGGCGGTGCGGAAGTTTGAATATAAACTGGGAGGGGAAATAGGAAAAAGAAAAAAAAGAAAACGAGAAAGTTTTTGGCTTTCCTTTTTTCATTTTACATATATATATATATATATATATATATGTATATATATATATATATACATATATATATAGTCTCGGGAGTATCTCAACCATTAAAACTATATTAAAAATTTAAAAAGAAAACCTTAAGTCCGAAGTCGTTCAGTGGAAAATCACTGATATAAGTCAATTTAATTTTTACAGTTATTATATTAGTTTGCTTCTAAAATTATTTAAGGGATCATCAGTTGTTTACCATGAAAAACTGTTTCTGGAATTTAAAAACAAGACAGTATTTAATTTCATGGCTTCCCAGCAGAGTTGATCAGACCCCACTTCCCTTTAAAAACAAAAACATGAACGTTCCGTATACTAAACGTAAGTTTTGTTCTGTATAAATGTTTTGCTATTAGTTGTTAAAAAAAAAAAGAAGTCCTCCTTACCTGTGGTGTTCGTCTGTCTAATAACATTCATCCGTTACTTACAAAAATGTTGCTGCATTTTAAAGTGTTTAGACGAATCCATTACACTACTTTTTAGGTGATTAATGTATTTTTAGTTTTAGTTTTATATTAATATATATATATATATATATATATATATATATATATATATATATATTCTAAGCCCTGTTTCTGCCACTTTTGCCCAACGTATCCACATCTGGCAACCCTTCCCTGATACAAATGTGCATGATTTTATAGAATAGAAAGACAAAATCTCATTCTAACAGTTAAAGAAACTTCATTGGTTATCTTCGTTAACATGTGTACGGACATGGTTCCATGAACATGAATGTTCAATGAAAGAATAAATGATTGAAAGAATGGACAAATGGAAATATTATTTAAAGAGCTTAATATTTATATATATACAAAATACAAGACATGAATTGTTCATTTTAAATGTTCAG
>OY744525.1:148945643-148973143 GCA_963556195.1 Sepiola atlantica
GAATTCAGAAATAATATTATATATATATATATTTATAAATAATTATATATATATATATAGTTATAAATAGTTATATATATATATCATGGACTCTCCCGTCGATTTCGACGTATGAGGTCTTGACAACTCAAAATTTGTTTAATCTACGATTGATATAGCATGCTTACATTTACTCAATCGTAAATGGCATTTGAGTCCTGCGAGAGATTTGCAAACCAGCCCACAATGGATGCAAGAAGGAAGATCTTGAGAAAAATCGGCTGGGATACTTGTAGATTTTTTTGTTCTTTCGCGTCTTTCACGCTGTTGATCAATGGCAGTTACAGAGAAACGCCTGATGCCCCTCTGGGAGTCAGATCGCCATTCCTTCCGTCGAGAAGCAAGCTGTTCAAATTCACGATAAGCAATATTGATAGATGTCAAATTCATCTTCAACTTGTCCTTAAAGCGAAGCAGCGGTCGACCCATATTTCGCCTTCCACTGTTGAGCTTGCCGTACATCAGTTGCTTTGGTATTCTATCATCTTCCATACGTAAGACATGTCCTGCCCAACGCAGTTGTGATTGCATCAAAAAGCTTTCAATTCCGCCAATACCGCAGCATGTAAATAGGTCCGCATTAGACATCCGATTTCTTAGGGTGACACCACAAATCGTTCTAAGGCAATTTTTGTGAAAGACATCAAGCTTCTGAATGTGGCTGCGATAGACTGTCCATGATTCCGATCCATAAAGCAGTGATGTTAGCACAACTGCTCTATACACAAGTACTTTTGTTCTCAAACTTATCCCCCTGTCCTTCCATAACCGATGACGCAGTTTTCCAAAGGCAGTGGTTGCTTTCGCAATTCGGTTAAAGATTTCGTCATCAAGGGAGGCACTCCAATTTATCTTACTCCCAAGATAAGTGAAGTTTTTCACATATTTCAGATCTTTACCGTCCACTTGGATTGGAATATCTGGAAAACAGTGTACTGGTGGTCGTTGCTTTACTGGTGGCCGTTGCTTCACACCCTGAACTTGTTTAGGCATGAGGCGAGGTTGGTGAATCACTTCTGTTTTCTTGATGCTGATTGTCAGACCAAAAGCCTTGCAAGCAGCCGAAAACCTGTCCACAAGCAGTTGCGCTTCCTCCCGAGATGTTGCACAAAGTGCAGCGTCATCTGCAAACAAAAGATCCCTAATGACAGTTTGTCGAAGAAGGGTCTTAGCTTTGAAACGTTGCTGGTTGAAGAGACCACCACTTGTTCCAAATTTAAACTTCACCCCAGTATCTATATCAGCGAAAGCATATCTCAGCATAACTGAAAAAAACAAAGCAAATAGCACAGGTGCCATTACGCAACCCTGTTTGGTACCATTTGTCACATTGAAAGGTTCTGAAGACTCTCCATTTGAAACAACCGATGCCTTCATTCCATCATGGAAAGAAATAATTACATTCAGCATGTTGTCAGGTATTCCCAGCTTGTCCAACACTTTTCAGAGGGCTTCGCGGTTTACTGTGTCAAAGGCCTTTGTAAGGTCAATGCAAACCATATACAACTCCTCGTTCTTTTCCCAAACTTTCTCGGCAACCTGGCGGAGGGAAAAGATCATATCGACAGTACCCCGACCAGCACAGAAACCGCACTGAGATTCGGGATAGATATCATCAACAAGGTGTTTAATTATTCTGTTGAGAATAAGCCTTGCCAAGACCTTCCCTGCAATTGACAAAAGTGAGATGCCTCCATGGTTGTCACAGATGTTTCTATTGCCTTTATTCTTATACAAGTGTTGAATTAATGCATCTTTGAAATCCTGAGGGACATTTCCACCTTGCCAGATCTTCACAAAGAGACTGTGCAGCTTCTTCACTAGTGTCTGGCCACCGTACTTAAACACCTCAGGAGGTAAGGTGTCTTTCCCTGACCTTTTGCCTGACGACATTTGCAACGAAAACTTCATGTATTGCTGGAAGGAAGGAGAGTTCAGGAATCTCAGGGCGTTCCGTGATAGATGAAAGTATTTCTTCATCAGTTGTGGAAGTATTGTTTAGGACCGCTTCGAAGTGCTCCTTCCAGCAATTCAATATATCCGCTCTATCATTTATCAGTGTGCCATCATTTGCAGATACGAGAGAAACGCCAGATTCGTGCGGTCCAAAAACTTTCTTAATACCTTCATAAAAAACTTTCAAGTCTTTTCTGTCAAATGCTTCTTGCATTAATTTGGCATGTGAGGACCACCATGCCTCTTTCATCTGCCGTAATGCTTTCTGGACTTTACTTTTGCATTCCTTGTACAATTTCCTCTTTAGTGTTGAGTCCTTATCATCAATCCAGGTTTTATGAGCCTTATGCATTTCATTGATCAACTCCTGGGCCTCAACATTCTGGTCATCGAACCAGTCCTGATGCCTACCTCCAATGTAGATGTGTGAATTACGTCCCGCAAGGATTTCCAGGAAGATTCGATATCATCGGTTATCTCAACAGAATCCAATGAGCGATCAAGACGGGCCGACAGTGCTGCCCGCTGAACGGTATTCTTTAATGGTAGAATGTTTATCTGTTTAGGGACAGAGGAGCGTTTCACTCGTCTGTGCTGTAAATGAAAAGACGTTTTACTTCGAAGCAAGGCATGATCTGAAAGATAGCAACGAACGAGTGATACGAAAGTCCCCAAGGTCACGTCTCTTGGTGATGATGTAGTCAATCAAATGCCAATCCCTAGAACGAGGGTGCATCATGTAGTCTTGTGGGAGTTTTTCTGCTGGAATACAGTGTTGGTAATGCACGGATTAAGCTCTCCACAAAGAGACAACAAACGAAGGCCATTCCTATTCATACGACCAACGCCATGATGACCCAGAACACCACGCCATGATGTACTATCCACACCCACACGTGCATTAAAATCACCCAAAAGAATAAGTTTGTCCTTGTGTCGAACATTAGTGATAATTTCACTTAGTTGCTGGTAAAAATCATTTTTCTCCTGCTCTGGTCTGTTCAACGTGGGAGCATAACAACTAATTAAAATAGCACGGGTATCACATTCAAGATTAAGGGTTAATGTCATCAAGCGATCCGAAAACCCCTTTGGAAGGGTCGGCAATGACTTTGCAAGATTGGACTTGATAGCAAATCCTACTCCAGAATGTCGAGGCTCCTCTGGGCCTTTGCCACTCCAGAAAAAGGTATAACCACCCTTTTCATCTGTCAGTTGTGAATTTCCAGCCAGGCGAGTTTCACTAAGGGCGGCAATATCGATGTCAAACCTTTTAAGCTCAAATGCGACAAGAGCCGTCCTACGTTCTGGCTGAGTATCATTGTCAAGTAGAGTACGGACATTCCAAGATCCAAAATGAAAGTTTTTACTTCTTCTGTTATTGGGACTGCATGTTGGATACCCAGACAGCTGCAGTTGGCTGCCAAGGGTAATGATGAGCAAGCATATGTTTAGGGCTCCTTTTATCGCCCCCTTCCCAGCATAGGGAAAGCAGTGCTATCCCTAAACAGGGCTGCTTTGTCACCGATAGATGACACAGACTGCACAATTTCTCAAATGTTTGGGCAGAACGGCCATCACCCACCGGTCGCCAAAGTGTAGAGATCGAGCTAAGAACTTCCAGTAATATCCTTTACCTGTTCCCGTCGCCTTACCCTATCGCCTGTGGACTTTTTTTTTTTTTTTGTGCAGGACTTTGGTATAAACTTAAGTTGTCAAGAAACCCACACAAAAGATTTGTTTATAGTGGTGAAAGCCTGTGTAAATACTATCCACACTTTTTGGACCTTTTCATAAACCCAAGTCGGTGCAGAAAAATCGCCACAGATTAAGCAAGAAAAGACCTCAGGTTTAACATCAGAGTTTTCCATCTCCTTGATACCTGTCTTAACAAAGACTAAGGGAGGTATCTTGCCCAGTGGTATTAACGCGCCCCCAGATACTATCCTGGGAATTTTCATAACCCGGCACTATATATATATGTCTATACATATATAGATACAGACCACTACCCAGTGGCAGGGGGTTAGATTGGTGAGCGCCGGAACATATCTGCATGCCAGCAGGCCCTGCACACTGCACCTCTGGGGTTCTAACCTACTCCGAGATCTCTAGTCTTAGCCTGGGGCCGCAAGGCGCCCAGTTACCATAGTGTACCACGGGGAGGTCAGACTAGAGTCTTGTCTGGGGATAGGCTATATACCAGCAGGGAAGACTTACTCACTCAGCTCCCTTTTCGCTCGGCTAGTGGGCTATCTGGCGGCTAAGCAAAGAGTAAGAGTAGGAAGCACATGCAACTACAAGTACGCTCCACTGTTGCACTAGACGCATCACGCAGACCTGTGGATAACTCCACCACACCACAACATATATACATATATATATATATAATAAATATTTGTTTTGTTTATTATCTATGTACGTATACGTTTCGTCCTTTAATCGACATAGAGATATAACTATTCACTACTGGTCGCGTGATTCGAAATCCTGGGCTCAGAATATGTTACAACTCAAATCCCGACATCTAGACTCACCGCTGAATAGCTGGATAAACAATGATAATTTTAACACTTATTCGGCAGCTTTACGCCATAAGAGTGTTCAACTTAATGAAAAGATGCGATGCATTTATAGCTAGCGACGTCATGCTGTGTTAATACTACACTTACAGTGCCCATCTAGGGGTTTTACTAGGGGCTGCAAATAATAAATATTTGTTTTGTTTATTATCTATGTACGTATACGTTTCGTTATTTAATCGGGACTCGTCAGCATATAGATATAAATATTCACTACTGGTCACGTGATTCGAAACACCGGGCTCCGAATATGTGTTACAACTCAAATCCCGACATTTATACCCCATGGTTGAATAGCTAGATCAGGGGTGGGCAACCTTTTAGGAGTGAGGGCCAGATGAGACTTTTGGAAGGAGATCGCGGGCCGGAGTGAAAAACGAAATCTCAGAATTACTATATTTTGTTTACATGAATAAATTGTAGAAGAATGGCATTGGACACTCTACAAACCAATGAGACTGTTGCATTGAACACTACAAACCAATGAGACTGCTGGTGTTGTTTGCCATGAAGTATTTCCATGTCTGGCTCGATGGTTGAGGTAGACAACAGAAGAATGTCATTGAGGTGGCGGTCCAAGAGTTGGGAACGAAGGTGAGACTTTGTGTACTTCATTTTCGAGAAGAGCTGTTCACAGCAGTAGGTGCTACCGAACAAGGCCACAATGTGTTGGACATGGGCAATGTATTTTTGAAAATTGTTAGAAGGGAGAACGGTGTCGCGGAAGAGGGACAAAGGAGAAGAGGTGCAAAACTTCGGCTTCATTTCATCGTTGCACTGCAGCTCCACCAACTTCATCTGTAGGGAGGCAGAGGCGTCTTCTACGGGGAAGTTGAAGGGAGCCATGAAAAGCTTGAAATCCACAGCCAGCACCCTGACTCCTGCAGAACGGGAAGCAAATTTCTCACGTAGAAAGTTGACGACACTAACACAAGTGCCCTTGTCCACATCGTCACGGACAGATGCAACAAGGCGAGGAAAATGCACAAACTGACCAGAAGCCAATTGAGCCTCCCACAAGCGCAGTTTAACCTCAAAGGCAGTGATGTGCGCGTACATGTCTGTCACGAGAATGTATTTGCCTTTCAGCTTTATGTTGAGGGTGTTCAGGTGCGCTGTGATGTCCGTGACCAGGGCCATACGAGCTAACCACCGCGGATCAGAGAATTGATCAGCGTGGCGAAGGTTCTTCTGACGTAGAAAGGTGGCAATCTCCTGCTGTAGGTCGCACACCCGAGAGAGCATGGCCCCACGATTCAGCCAGTGTACCTCACAGAAGTAGAGCAGGTCGTTGTTGTGCACGTTCACCTCGTCCATCAGTGCTTGGCACTGATGATGGTTAAGGCTGCGGGAGAGGATGGAGTTGACGACCTTCACCACGACAGACATGACACCAACGAGGTTTGCAGACTTAGCGCACAGGGACTCTTGTTGGATGATGCAGTGCATCTTGTTAATGGGCTGAGTGTATCTGGCGGTTTCACAGTGAATCACTAGCAGCGAAGCGGTGCCCTTCTTCTCACCAACTATCACCGGGGCACCGTCGGTCGTCACACACACAAGACGGGAGAGGTCCAGGGAGTGCTGATCAACACACAGAAGCACAGCGTTGCAGATGTCTTGCCCGGTGGATGTGTCGCACAGCAGGACAAGCTGGAGGAATTCCTCACACACTTGAAGGTCAGGGGTGACACCGCGGATTAAAACGAACAGCTGGGGTGTGCCCTTTGTTTCGGTGCTCTCATCCAGAAAGAGAGAAAAGGCGATGAAATTCGAACTGCGTGTTTTGAGTGAGTTGTGCACGTTGTCCAACATATCCTCGATGCGGCGACGAACGGTGCGGGACGAAAGGCTCACGTTCTCAATGGCGGAACGCTGCTCTGGACAGACGGAGTCCACTACAGCGAGGAGGCATTCCTTGATGAAGTCCCCATCCTCGAATGGCTTCATTCGGCAAGCAAGGATGCAGGAGACTTCATAACTGGTGCACGTCACCTTTTCGGCCTCAGTATTCTGTTTGCGGAAGAGTGAAGTTTGTTTCTCCAAGTTGCCTGATAGTCTAACGATGGTGTCCTTGCTTTCGGTGGCAGACATCGACGTGAAGCTTGACAAGCGGTGCTCTGTCTCCCAGTGGCATTGCACGTTGTACTCTTTTAGGACAGCCAAAGTCTTCAAGCATATGAGACACTGGGCCTGTCCAAAGAAATCGATGAAAAAGTACTTCTCCCACTCAGGATTGAAGATCCGACGCTTGAGGTCCACTTTCCTCTTCTTAACATGCTGGGTCATAGATATGATGAACTTAAAAGGAAGAAAATTAGGTATATCAGCAATGAATAAATTGTTACGTTCGCGCTTCGTTGGGAACGACGAAACGGTTGCGCAACAGAAAAGTAAAAAAAACCCAGATTTTTTAAAGGTTCTCGGGTCCAAATATTCATATATTTCAAACACGAGGGGTAGGACACTCTGTCTCAGACACCTGTAATGTAAATATACAGACAACGAACACAACGCAAGTTAAACTCAAAATAAAAATGGTTATTTACAAAATTTGTAAGGGGAAGAAAATATATTTAAACATGGTGTTCTAAGTAATTCTAAATCTATAGCAAGCGAAGATACATGTATATAAAATGTTGAGCTGAGAGAAAAGAGGATAGAACTTACAGTAATCAGTTTCTTCAATGTTCGTGGCGTTTTATTTCCGCTTCTTCTCACTAGATATTAATCTTTGGTTTTTTATATAGATGTTTCCGTAACTGGGACGATATCGGATAATTTGATATTCTTAAGCATACACGATATCTGCATCTTCAAGATTCACTCCATATTTTCGCCTGTCTTTGTTCACTGTCGTATTCCGAGATACAAAATTCGTCGTTTATCTCTGTCGCTGGCTCGACACACACTTTTAGCATGTCAGTCTCAATCTGTCGCCTTTCAGAGAGCCCGACTTGGCATTGCTCTTCCACGCCTATCATATCCGACCTGTCGTATTTCTGCATCACCCTGGCGTGCCCTGGTGTGCACTGTGCATGCCCGAAATTCTCCTGGTGATAAGGGATTGTCATTGTGTTTCAGTGGGCTTTTGAAAAAGTCCAGGTCGTCGCACCTGATAACATCGAGGTTTGGAATGGGTCGACCCCTTCCACAGTTGGCCGACTTGGCTAGGTGTGAAAAAAAGGTACGGGGAAGTAGCAAGTTGATCCAGCATCCGTTTTGACACACCTCATATAAGTTCTCATACCCTTTCCTCGTCTCTCGTTTCCTCTTGGCCTCTCTGTTTCTCTTTTGCTATTTTTTATCTCAGGCCAAGGATTTGAAATTAATAGTTAAAGAAAAATGAAATATACATGCACCATTGCCAGCTGATATTTATACATTTTCATCCCACTGTAAATCTGAATTGAAACCTATCTTTATGTCTACGTCACAAAATGATTTGAGTTTTACTAGGAGATCCGCGGGCCGGATTGCGATAACAAAGCTTAGCAGGGTGGCGGGCCGGACGCTAAGCCTTTATTTATAAATAAATATTAGTATGGAAGGAAACAATCATTGCCAGTCACACGGCTCGAACCCTGATATGAAAGTCATGTTTGACTCAGTAGATGAGGCGCGTACCAATGCTGCAACGCGTATTGAATGTTGAATGGGAAGTAAATTAACATCTAAATAGCAAACATGGCGGCTATCAAGAAAGTAGTCGAGAGAGAACTCAATGGGCATGACCCAGAGTTATTCATTATATTACATCACACCACACACACATTATATATATATATATATATATAATATATATATATATATATATATAGTAAGCTATGAAAATATATTTATGGCAATCAAGCTACACAGAGGCTCCCGTGTTTCATCCCCGGGGTGAATCTTCAGGCTAAAGATGAAACGCCGGAGCCTCTGTGTAGCTTGATTGCCATAAATATATTTTCATAGCTTACTA
This sequence comes from Sepiola atlantica, assembly GCA_963556195.1. Taxonomy (NCBI): domain Eukaryota; kingdom Metazoa; phylum Mollusca; class Cephalopoda; order Sepiida; family Sepiolidae; genus Sepiola; species Sepiola atlantica. Next base: position 148,954,185 of record OY744525.1, read on the forward strand.
TCTAGCTCTACTTACGTATCGAGCACTGTTGAAGTAAATACTGAAAATTAATACATAAAAAATTATATCTCTTTATAAAATTTTATGTGGATATATGAAATACTAGAAAAAGGAAAGATGAAGATAAAAAAATGCATAAAATTACATAAAATTGATACAAATTTTATTACATCGAAAGTTCAGATGCAAGGAGTCACACTAATCCTTAAACCATGGTTTTTCAAAGATAAAACTCTTCTCGTCAGAGGATAAAATTCGGTAATGTGGTATTTATAATCTGTACAGGATCTTACCAAAGTTATCAAGAACCTTGATGTCAGCAAGGTAACTGGTTCGAACATAATTCCAGTCATTGTGTTAAGAATCTGCTGGCGGGCCTTGCTAATATCCTTACAAAGCCATTCAATCGATTTCCATGAAAGGTGGTCGACTGAGCTCCAATGTCTGGTTCCTTCTTGGAAGACGTTCGCAGCAAAAACGCATCTTCTACCACAGTTGAAAAAAACTTTTCTTTCCTATTCCGTGTGTCTAGTGCTGGATGGAATTTCTTTCCAATAACTTCTCATCTGTGAAACACTTTACCACGGGACTTCTTCCCTGCAGACTAAAACATGGTCGTCTTGATATCCAATGCCAACAAATACGTAATAGTGTTCGACATTCAACTGAAGTATCCATTCATCTCGTTAACCCTTAATCATCGAGTGACTTTTAGCCTTGACTAAATGGTGACTCGTTGGTAAAACAAAATCTCTTACTTATATAGATAAACGTGGGTGCACTTTGGATTGGAACAAAAATTAGAATTGCCACAGTCTAGAAGGATTTCTTCTTCACTAACCGAGTACAGAAAAGACGAAGTGTAGTATCAGAACATATACTACACCTTGCTTCTAGCAAAAATACTAAAGGGAACGCTTGTCTTTTTTTTTTTCAAAAAGGGACACATTTATGGTCAACACCGTTTCTGGGAAAATTCGTCAACTGTCTTGACAAATGTAACGGCATGATGATTTTTAAGAATCGTTTAAAATTGACAGCCATTTTAGTAAATGAAATAATGAAAACAGATTTATTGAAAACGATTTTTCTGCCTTTTGCGAATCAAGAAGAGGAAAGAAAATAATTAATGTGTCATCTTTTCTTTATTCTGCCATTGTTATTGTTACTTCAAAAAAAAAAAAATGGTAAGTAAAACAAAACAAGGTTTGATATATTTGTTATCAATTTCTAATTAAAAAAAATATTCGGGTATCTTTTACAATAATCAACACAACGAGAACGGGGTCCAAAAAAAATATACGACAAATAAATGTGACCGTAGCCCATAACACTTATTTTCCGACTTACCTATGACATTTATTTGTATTTTTAAGTAGTTTCAATGGCTTTTTATTAGATATCAAAATTTATCTCCATTTAACTTCACGGAAAGTTGCAAATTTGCCGACATTTTTTTCCCTCAGCATCGCTTTGTTTTTTACTGAGACTCATAATCAAAGCGCACTTTTTCCAAAACTTTGATATGTTAGTTTTGTTTTTGTTTTATGCGGGGAGGGGGTTGACTTTTAATGTAATTTACAGTATATTTTAGTTTCGATTGCTTGAGTACTAGGCTGAGAAAAAAATGTCGGCAGCCATCTTGTCTTGCCAAATTTCCAACTTTCCGTGAAGGTAAAAATGGAGATAAATTTTGATATCTAATAAAAAAGCAGCCATTGAAACTACTTAAAAAATACAAACAAATGTCATAGGTAAGTCGACAAATAAGTTTTATGGGCTACGGTCACATTTACTTGTTGTATATTTGTTTTTTGGACCCCGTTATTCTCGTTGTGTTGATTATTGTAAAAGATACCCTTTTGTTCAATTAAATTATTATCGCTTTTACTATTTTTCGCCGCGATTGAAAAACTCAGCATTTTCAATTTTCGACAACAGATTCTAGGCAGTTATTGTCCCCCACTGTGCGTGCAAATATTTAAGTCCTCAAATCGGCATTTTCTAAATTAAGAAAATAGAAATTTTCATTTTTGGCAAACCAGAAGAGTACCCGACTCAAAGTCAGCAGCAAACGGTGTTTGGTCAGATTTGGTTCCTGATATTAAACTTCATCCGTAATATAACGTCCGGCGAGAGTTTCAGTTTCCCAAATTTATTAATTTATTTATAAATTGTTAGGTAAAAGTACAGAATAGTTAACAAAACCCCCTCCCCATGTTAAGAATGACTTTCTAAGTAATAACGTTATTATTTCAGCACGTAAACGGCAGAAGATTATTTAGAAAACCATTCCTAACATGGGAAGGGGCCATTTGTTAACTATTCTGTACTTTCACTGGCGAATGGGCATAACAGGTGTATAAGCTGGCTTCCGGTGGAAAAGGGTTGAAGAAAGTGTCTACGGATGCCTGAAAGTGATACAACCATTTTTTTTTCATATTAATTTCAGACTTTTCTTTCATCATATTCTAATAATTAACATAATACAGACTATTTGAAAAATAATTTATTTGATTGTTTTCAAAACTTAAAAAAAAAATTTCATTGAAAAAAATAAACAAATTAGAATTTTTTTTTTTTTTTTCAAGAAATAATGTTTTTGACAAACGGAATGTGATTTTTTTTTTTCAATGTTGTTTTGGAAATATTTAGTGAAAATAATGTTTTTTGCCAAATATTTTATTAAACGTCATAATAATAGCGTATCCAATAATACAGTATATTACCGAAGAAATTTGTTTTCATTCGGCGGCGCCACAGAAATTTCTGTAGGTGACCCTCAAAGTTTTCCGGGCTAGTCCCGCTCATCACTTTAAATTTTAACTTGCAATGAACCCAGCTTCCTTCCACACGGTTTGTGTGGATTGTAGGGTCGTCCGGATCCACAAAGTTGTATGTGTGGTTGACCACAAAATGATTAGGTAGGGCATGATAGGCTCGCCAGCCATCCGTTATGATGCGGGTACCTGGGCGAACATATCGCCGAATTATGGGTAAAAGAGTTTCTGCATCTCTCTTGTCGACTGGTACCATCATCGTCGCATTCGTTTCTCGCTCGACCATGCCGAGAACCCATTGACCTTCTTGAAATCTACCGCGGTTATATTTGCGGTTCATGAATTTACTCTCGTCAATTTCAACGGTTCTCCCAGGTCCACCCATCTCAACGGGATTGTCGACCAAAGACATGGTGCAAATTTCGCGCATGAAGCTGTACCAGTCCAGCAAACTCCGCCTGCATACACCAGTCTCTTTCGTAACATGTACTTGCGGCTCTTGCAAGCACCACCAATACATGACTTTCAAAATTTTGTTTGACGCTAAATGGGCACCATCAAAAAAAGAGCCCACCCGTACACTTTTTTTTTTTACATTTAGGGCAAGCCCATATGTAGCCGTCAATTTTATCTTTTCTTTTGTGTAGATTCATCCGCCATGGACGAGGACATTTCTGGCACATTAAACTGTTACTGATCAGTCCGTCGCGTGCCAACGACTTTATTGTGTTCAAAGTATTAGTCGTTTTTACTGTTAATTCTTCCAAGTTTATGTTCATAACACATAATTCAGCGGCTGGCATAACGTCATCCATGATATTTTCCATAGCTGTTGATAAGATTAATAAGTTAATTCCATTTCTAAGAAAAAAGTTTCATTCCAGAAGTTAATCCATTTCCAAGAAAAAAGGTTTTCACTATTATTAAAAAAAAATGTTTTGAAAACAATCGAATAAAAACAAATAAATTATTTTTCAAATAAGTCTGTATTATGTTAATTATTAGAAAAGTCTGAAATTAATATGAAAAAAAGGAAAGTCTGAAATTAATATGAAAAAAAAAATTGTTGTATCACTTTCAGGCATCCGTAGACACTTTCTTCAACCCTTTTCCACCGGAAGCCAGCTTATACACCTGTTATGCCCATTCGCCACTTTCACCTAACAATATAATAAATAAAACTTTGTAAAAAAAACTTGGCAAACCAGAACAGTACGCAAGTGATATAATAATTTTGTTTTGGGCTCAACAATTTTTGTAAAGTAGTGAATTTGTAGCAGTCACCAATAGGGACTACTTTTGAATGCGTAATCACTGTCCCTGTGAGCTGGCTTGTCCAATCAAATCACAGGGCGCAGTAATATCGTTAGTTCCCTAAAGGACTACTTATGTCTCCTTAGGGGTCGAGGAAGAAGACCAGACGACCTCCTGGCACCAGCGAGGAACGAGGAAATGCTCTCTCTCTCTCCTGCCGCCGTCGCCACTTAACGACTACTACCATCTTCACCTGAAGAAAATCATGGGCAGCTCTAAGAACTCTTATTCTTCCTCTTCCTCAGACGGACACTGTTCCACTCTCTTCTACCTATATCAAACGGTCTAGATAACCTTGAGTTAATAAAACCCCTTTTTGTTACAGTTACTTTTCGTTGTTCCGTTTCTTTAAGATAAAAGGATAACCCCTTTCGTCCCTCTCATCATCCCCTTACAAATTTGTAAGAACAGAGGATTTATTATCCCCTATTCTTAATTCAATGACTGAATTAAAGAAACAAAACAACATACGTATATTTGAGGTTACCTATACCATTTTGTTTAGGTAGTAAGAAACTTAGGACAGTGTGTTTCATAGCTCTGCTCTTCCTGGACTGCAGCAGTGCACGTTTCATATCTCTTCCCGCTACGGGCCGTGGCTTTACTCATCTCGCATACTGTCCCCACTACGTGCCGTGGCTTTTCACATGTTATACTCGTCCCTGAAAGGGACGTGGCAGTTCACATTTAATACTCGTCATTATTAAAACATCATAAATCACATAGTTCATATATTGTTTGCATACCTTTAGTTTTCTCCCTCGCCGTGTAGAGGTTCGTGTCGTCTAGTGGATGATTTTTTTCTTCTTTCCTCCCTGCCGTGAACCACGCCGTCTGTTGTCTGCAACAAAACTTCATGACGCACTCCGAAGACAAACAATCCTCTTAACTTTCAACTTCAGTTTTTATTTCAAGCGTTAATTATCAAATCAAATGGGAGATATTCACTACGTCGAGAGAGAGAGCAAATCACTACTTTATCGTAGTTATCTAACAATTATTTCCCTAATCACTCGTGTGGGGGGGGGGGGAAAGATCTCTCGCTTGTATTTTCTTAGGGAAATATTTCCCTTATCTGTTGTAAGTTACATTTTAACAATCATGTCTCATCGGCTTGCCTCCAAAACCCAGACTGACGAAACTCGCTTCTCATGAAGAACGAGTGACGTCACGAATCCCTCTATTTCCCACACAAGGCCTGTGATGTCGCAGAGCCTCTCGCAGATGCACACCGACTCTTGATCCGGGGTCTCGTCACACGGTCCTTGTCACATCTGTGATTTCCGCCTGTGAGAACAGGCCCTATTCTGCACTCAACTGCTGGTCCACCCCGCGTTAATTCGTGCAAGTCAAACCAAAGATTTCCAACAGATACGTCCATTCCCATAGGGCCATTATCCAACAAGTGTCCGAAAGAAGAAGAAGTTAAAATATCTTCAGGCGAAGATAGCAGATGTCATGAACGTCCAGTGGACGAGGAGGCAGGAGAGAGGCTGAGGCGATCCGTCCTGACTAGTGCATATCCTAAGGGAACTCAAGTAGTCCCTTAGGAAATCAATGATATCAATGCACCCTGCGAGCTGATTGGCCAAACCAGCTCACAGGGGCACTGATACGCATTACAAAGTAAATCTATGACTGCTACAAATGTACTACATAACATTTAAACATTTTTTTTGCTCTGCGCCAGTATTTTATGTATACTTATAGGCCAGAGGCGATAACTAAGTATGACTGAGTTATTTGCCCTTCTCTTCCATTTATTATATTGTTTACGGTTGGTTGTGTTTGTTAACTCGGGAATAAAGTCTCTTCGTACCTTCAAACGGTTTCGTGTGATACTTATTTATTTATTGGCGCTGCACATTTTTCTTTTTGTAATTTGGCAACACTAGTCCTCTGAATGTATGCACTCTAGCCATGCCTTTGCCTTCCTTCCATGGTCGAGCACCGCCAGAAACAATGCCCAAATGAACCCCGAACGCACTAGTTTGCTCATGTAATAGAAATTGTCAAGAATCACAGCTCGTTAACACACCACTTGACTTGTATAGCCTCTACGGGTAATGCCTTAACTTTTTAAAGAAAAATGCAACAAAAAAATTACTAAAAGCCTAAAAAAAGCGAATACAAAAATATTTAAAAACTATTTAAAGAAAGTAAACGAAAACAACACTGCACAATCTGAAAAAAACATTGGCTTAGATTAGTTAACTCTCTGCCCACACACACAAATATGTGTATGGTGATCCCATCTTTTCAAGAAAAAATTATGTCCGGAAATTGGTGATCATTTTGGTCATAAAGTGGGTGGTCATATATTTGATAAAAATGTTAAAAAATAATGAAATTCTCTCGCGACATGATCGGTAAGTGTACGCAGAAAAAGATTTTTAAAATCCTAAAACAAGTCACTACCAATAAATTATCAAACCCATTAACATGGAGAGAGAAGGATTAATTAACCCTAACCTTAAGTCAGGGAAAAAATTAAAAAGTTTTTTTATTCAGTGTCGGTACTAATTGACTGTTTGGTGACGACTCGGCCATTTGTGGTCTGTTTGTAAATCGCAATCAGAAACATTCGGGTTGATATGGTTTTTCTCCTATAGAAGTACCTTTTGCCAATTTTGCCTTATCTCTATGTTAATATATAAAATTGTTTGACCACTTCACGTGTGTCTGTATGTCTGTGTGTTTCTAGCCTTTACGTGACTTACATATTTACTTCCTTTTAATCGAATATTTATTGAAATAAAAAAATGCAATAGCATAAAGTGTACTAAAGCGAACTTTAAAAAAAATCCTATTTGAAAACAAATATTTAATTACGAAATTAGATCCACCAGAATGCATTTTCGTTTTACTATAAGAAAAGTAAGCCGTTTTAATTTTTCGTAAATAGTTGAAAAACAAAACAGAATGAATTACTTTGTGACTATTTTAAATTTTAAAGGAATTTGAAAGCATTTAAACTAGTGAATAGAAAGTCATTTCTGGGTTTAAAATTCGTAGCAAATTATTAGATGAAAATAAATTCATCTCAATAAATAAAGATGGAAACATTTTAGTATTTTAAAGGGTAGTTACTCTTGCCCTTGTCTCGCTTGCCTTAAATATATTTTGAGAAGAGTTACCTCCCTTGCACTCATTGGAGAGATTAGATTTAAATTGATGTGTGTCACAGCACTCTTTAATTAATGTCTTCATTTTAAAAGTAAATTTTCATCCAAATTCATTTTCATATATTCGTCTCATGTCTCACATCACGAATGCTTATGTATTAAAAGAGTGAAAGTTTTTCTAATTAGAGATTAAAACAACATCACCTTAACAACAATAAGTGGTAATCATGTAGTATTGTTAACAGTGCAGAAATCGTGAAAAACCTAAAATATAAATATAAAACAAATAACAGTTACTCAACGCAATAAAATTTACTTCCTTACCGACCTGCATAATCTTAAACCTCTGAAAGTGTTTAAAAGTTTTTTTAAATTTCAATATGAGATTTCATTGATATTGTCTTTTGGAGACAATAAAAAAATCCCACATTGCAACATGTGTTAATATTTCATTCCTTAAAAATGGTTAAAAAATGATTTACCTTATCACTAACCCGAAGTTTGACTGATAATCCCCACCCAGACATAGAGTTAGACTTTTTTTCACTATCTTTTAAGCCTGAAATTAATGACTATATAGTCATTAATTTCAAACAAAATCGAATGCCATATTTTATTTACTCGTGTTTTCCTAAGTAAAAGTGACAATAACAATTTCAGAGATAATAAATCTAGCAATCAGTTTTCACACTTTAAAATTATACAGGTTGGTAGAAAATTAAATTTTCTTACGTTTGGTAAAAGTTATTTGTTGGATCTTTTTGTTTTCAATTTCTGTTAAACATACTATATGAATAGTTTTGTAATAATTCAGAGTTATCTTTAACTTTTCTAGCTCTCTGATGGCTGCCAAATGTTTGTGATTAGTTTGTTCTCACATTTCAACAAAGCAAAATAATATGCTGTATTATTTTAACCTTGTTTACTTTTTTTTTGAAAATAATGAATTCGTTTCTGATTTTTGTGGAAACAAATAATAAAATCAGTCTTTGTTAAAAATGGAATTGAAATATATTACAATTTTTTTTCATTTATATTTTGAAAATATTAATTAAATGATAAAATCAAACAGTCTTTGTTACAAATGGAATTAAAATATATTACAAATTTCTTTTTCATTTATATTTTGAAAATATTAATTAACAAATAAGAAAATCAAATGAATTGAAAGATATAACAAATTTTCGTTTTTTTTATAATGTGGAATTGATATTTTTCATCTACGACTCCCCCTCCCGACTGATAAATTCCCACCACCGCTCCAAACAAAGTATATCAAAAGAAAATATAAAACGAGTGCATCAGGATAACTGCACTGTGGACTAATCCACAAAAATCAGGAAACAATTTAATATTTGCAAAATAAAACAGAAAACAAAGAATAATTTGCAAAATTAAAATTTAAAATTCTGGGAAAAAATAACACTATATTATTTTTGCCTTTACACTGATTGCAATGTGAGACGAAACTAATGGCAAAGATTTGGCAGCCATTACAAATCTGAAAAGTTAAAAAAAGTTCAACCGAAACAAAAATGAAAGTATAAAGATGTCAGGGCAATGCCGGATAGATACAACTAATTTAAAATATTATCATATTCAGTTTAAAGTCCGTTTTGCACGCTGGCATGTGTTTGACGGTTTTAAGAAATTGACTTCCAGTCTATCTCTGTCCATGTCTTTATCCCTCTTTCTCTCAAGTCCATTCTCACTTATTCCCATGTTTTACTTGGCCTTTTCCTGTTAACTGATCCTGCTACCTTAACTGTTCTACATCTACTAACTCAAGAACTCTCAACCATACTTTACACATGGCTATGGCATCGGCATCTCCTGTTCTACACACATCGCCTTTTACAGTCTACATTTAATGTTCTAATGAGGTCATCAGAACTAAGCCTGTCTTTAAGACTCACGTTACACAACCACTATATCAATCTCATATCATTTCACTCCATGCAACGTATGTCCTCAACTCTCACTGGCCAAGTTTCACTTCCATACATCATCACAATGTAAACACATGCTTGGTCAACATTGGTCAACTCTGCTGATTAGTAATTGCATCTGACTCTCTTTCCACAAACTGAACTTTCCTCTTTTTGAGTGGAGCTTTCCAACACTACAACCACTGATCATCACTTTCGTCTTGGTAACATTCATTCTCAGACCTTTACTTTCCTTAGCATTCCTCCAAGTATTTAACTTAACACTTGGTCTTGCATTGTTTCACAGGCAAGTACTAAATCATTAACATACAGCATTTGTTTCAGACAATCCATATGAAACTCTCTGGGTAATGTTTCTAAGACACAAAAGCAATAGACACAGTACAGAACCCTGATGTACTTTAATATTAAAGCTGTCACTAAATGGGCTGTTTATTCTAACACGATTTTGAGCATTCCTGGACATTGCTCAAGCAACCTTCACCAACAACTCATTTTCCCCTAGTTTGTGCAACTCCCACAAGACAACCTATTTTGGCACTCTGTCAAAATCTTTCTCTAGATCCACGAAAGCAAAATACAGGTTCGTTTTATCATTAAGGTACTTCTCTCGCATTTGTCTCAGGATAAATATAGCATCAGTGATACTTTCCCAGGGATAAAATCAAACTGCATTTCATCTATGCTTATCTGACTTGTGATTTGCTGCTCAATTTTAAGATCCATCTGTAATTACTTCTATCTAGTACTTTTCCTTTACCCTTGTAACAATTCATAATCCAGTATTTTGGTATAAACTCTTTTATGATCTGATTCATCCTGTCTATGATCATCTCAATGCCTGTTTTATCCATGGCCGTCAACATTTCTGCAATAAGACCCGGGGGTCTTTCAGCCGTACTTTCTTCCGTACCTCACAGCTTCCCATGTCATTTGTTACTCAGTTCTTATAGCTGCTTTTACAACTTCTAGATTTTTACAGTTTTATGGAAACCCAATATTCAAAGAATTTCTCGTAGTAGCATTTCCAAGCATCCATCTTGTCCTGTTCATTTGTTGCTAACACTCCATTGTCATTTCAAGTGCATTCAAGTAGAGGGAGTCTACATTCTCTGATGTCTTTGAATTTGGTCCATTTATCACATTAGCAAAAGTGCATCTCATTAATTAACTATTCGTTTTTATTTGATTATATTGCATATTCCTATTTACAAATATTTTTATATCGTGAATAAATGCTTAGCATTTTGAGTGAAAATAGTCTTTCTTGTCGTTTCCGGTCAATTTACTTCTTTACGGTTCTTCGGTTTCTGCAATTTTCCCATGAAACATTGAGTAGATACAACAGGACCTGGGTTCCACTAGTTAAAAAAAATAAAATTACTGATTAATTTTAAATTATGGTTCTGACATACGTTTGGCATTTTTCTGTAATAAACATAACCTTTTGTATTTCTATTTTACAGAACTTGGTGGAAACCATATGACTTCATAAGAATCACCTTTTTTCAAATGTGATGTCAATCAAACTTTTCAATGATTTCTTCCGTGTTCGTATCTATTTTTAAGGATGACATTTTAAGATACACAACAAAGAAACTCCAAAGAATTTTATATCTGCCTTTAAAGCTATATTCATTTTTTTTAAATTCAGGACACTATTAGACGTGAATAATTTATGTCTTTGAAAACTTTGTTCCAGAAATCCTTTTTATGGAAACTAGAAAATCTTACGATAATGTGCATAATAAACTTCATATAGAAACTCTGTTTCAACATGCAAATGCAGACTGTAGAGAAACGACATTGTTGTGAAGTGTGTGGATATGCATTTTCCCAATTTTCTCAATTAAAAAGACACCTGCGAACACATACTGGAGAGAAACCATATTCTTGTGAAGTGTGTGGAGCTGTATTTGCAGTTAATGCAACCTTGAAAATCCATATACGAACACATACAGGTGAGAAGCCCTATACCTGTGATGTGTGTGGAACTTCATTTTCACGCACATCACACTTGAAACGACACATGCAAACACACGATGGTGAGAAACCGTATTCATGTGAAATATGTAAGTCAGCATTTTCTGACAAGTCTTATTTAAAAAAACACCTGCAAACACACACTGGTGAAAAACCATTCACTTGCGAAGTGTGCAAATCTACATTTTCACATCACTTATCTTTGAAATACCACATGCTGACACACACTGGAGAGAAACCATATTCTTGTGAAGTATGTGATGCAGCTTTTTCCACCAATTCAAATTTAAATCGACATATGCGTACACACACCGGTGAGAGACCCTACACATGTGAAGTGTGTTTTGCTGCATTTTCAAACAGTTCAGATCGAAAAAGACATATGCGGACACATACCGGAGAAAAACCGTTTACATGTGGCGTCTGTGGGTATGCCTTTTCTGAAAATTCCAATTTAAAGAAACATATGTTAATTCACACTGGAGAGAAACCATATTCTTGTAACGTGTGTGAAGCTGCATTCTTATATAATTACACTTTAAAGAAGCACATGCAAGAGCATGAAGGGGAGACATTTAAAGAATCTTAATTTTGTAGATCGTCTTTTATGTGATAAATATTTTGAAAAAGATATCAGAAAAGAAACCATATCCTTAAGAAGAAATACAAATCTCCGTTTTCACATTTTAAACAGCAGTGTGAGTCCTGTGCTTATTAGCAAAATTCCTCCTTTTTTAATCATCAAAGAATGACTTTCTGTTCCCTTACCCTTACCCGATGTCTTTCTCTTAATTTGTATTGTAGTAAATGTTTTCGCATTGCTCTCCTCACACACACACAAAAACATACACACCAATTTCTGATTTTTTTTGCCATTCAGTACTTACTAGTAGGTCTCTGTACCAGTCAGAGATACGTCTTCATCAATCAGTCTGACAATGACTTTGTTGCTGTTAGGCTAGAGTTTTGTTCAGGCCTAGGAGTCCACCTTCCTAAGATTAACCTGCCTTCTGAGAAGTGATAAGTTTATTGCTAATCACATGGAGCGCCCCTACTGGAGAATGCCGACGGGGCTGCTCAGGCATTTTTTCTAGGCCCGAGTGCACTTCACCTACTGTGTTGCCTTTCAAAAACAACACCCCACCTTGTGTCTAACCTCCTAAAGGTAAATAATAGCTACTCATATTCCTGTTTAAAGGACAGGGACAAATGTAATCGAAATATTCTCATGAATTATTTTGTTTTGTTATTTTATATATATATATATATATATATATATATATTTATTTGTGATTATTTTGTTTTGTTATTTTTATATTTTAAATTAAAATTCGGATAAATTATTTCTTTTTAGAAATGTCTGTGAATCTGCTATTTCAGTTTGATTTATAATGAAAAAAAAAACATTTTCATATTCCCATATATATTTTTATATCTTGCGTTAAAATAGCTAATATGAAACGTTTGAGGAAGGGCATTGATTTTGAACCGGGATTACCTGCAGGCGGGTTTGAGGACAAAATAAAAACAAAAGAATGAAGAATTATTTTTGAAAGAAATGAACAAAACGAAAACCATTCCTAAAACAAAGAATGTTGTCAAAAAAAGTGAGGAGCAGGGAATAGGTCAGTTGTTTACCCCAGAGATAAGATCGGATGACTAAAGAAAAAGTCATTTAGAAGAAAAGATCTAAGAAGTGGCCGACTGGCATAGAAGAGGAGGGGGTGGTGTTAGGGTTAGACTAGTTTGTCTATTTGTGAATGCATTTAACTGGCATAAAAACGTCTGTTATAATTCAGAGACAAATAACTGTCTCGTTAATTTTTTTTCAGACGAAAAACAAGAAAACAAAATTCAATTCATTCAATTATTAGGATTACCCATCGTGTAACAATGTAACAAATAAAAGTGCGCCTATCTTTAGTAAAACGTCTCTTAAAACGTCTCTTCGAACTAACATTTATCAGAGTATTTTATTTACCTCCTTTTCAGAAGGTTAGACACAAGGTCAGGTGTGGGTTTTGATTAAAGTGTTCCTGTGGAACGAACTGGATTCGAACCCGGTACACCCAGGTCCTGAGTCCACGTCATTAACAACTTAGCCACCATGAACATTTTTCAGAGTATTGTTAAACTTAAAATGCAACTGAACATGACAGCATACCTATAGATTAGATCGTATTTACAAATTTTTTAGAAAAATTTAATGATCAAAGGGAAAACATTTTGACAGCGATAAGAGTGTTGGCCATCTTAGAAATGTTAGCTCCGAAAATAACCTTGCAGTATCGCAACAGCCGTTTACCATTGATTTCTCGCTGGTAAGGACCATTGGTCTTCTCTGGGATTTGGGTGGCAATAAACCTCCCAAAAGTCCCAGCACTCTCTGTACTTCCATATAATAATAACCTACTGAAGACCTACTTGGTGTGGTGGAGGAGAGAGTGAGATGACATAATAGTCAAGAACATCAGATAATTTTGAATGTACATATATAGAAATACATGAGAAAAAAATGACAAGCATAGTTTAGTTTGAATGACTTTAAACTTAATATAAATCTTATACATAAAATAAAGACAGTTTTGTTCTCATTTCATTGGCATTAAAAAATTTACATAAATCTGTTTCATCATTTATATAAGGCAAATATTAGTGTCTCTTCTAAACAGAATAAAAATGTTATCTCTGATAGATTTTAATATTTAATCCTGGTGGATATTTTATTTTTGATTAATCATTAAAAGGAGAAGGCAGAAGAGCTTTTACCCTCACACTCATTCTAAGCCAAAACACTGGAAACAAATATAAAAATAGGTAATTTTTCGGACTCACATTCAACTGTAAAAAGAGACAGAGTAGAAGGAGGAAAAAAAAGAAAGAGGAAGAAATAAAAACCAGCCAAAACAGCTTTTTCTCGTCTGTGTAGTTAATAGCGTCACTATTAACTAATTACTCCAGTTGATTATTCGGTCAGCATAGCATACGAACAAAATCAGGTTGTGAATTCGAACTTCACCATGAGTATTTTTACTCTGATTTTGTTCAAAAATTAACTTTCATATGATATTAAGCAGATTGTTTAGTTTTTTTCCTGTATTTTTTTCGAAATGAAAATCTCTGGCAATATATATATGTATATATATGTATGTATATATATGTATGTATATATATGTATATATATATATGTATGTATATATATGTATATATATATGTATATATATATATGTATGTATATATATGTATATATATATATGTATATATATATGTATGTATATATATGTATATATATATATGTATATATATATATGTATATGTATATATATATATGTATAAATATATATATATGTATGTATATGTATATATATATATGTATATATATATATATGTATATATATATATATGTATATATATGTATATATATATATGTATATATATATATGTGTATATATATATACGTATATATATATATGTATATATGTATATATATATATGTATATATATATATGTATATGTATATATATATATGTATATATATATATGTATATATATATATGTATATGTATATATGTATATATATATATGTATATGTATATATATATGTATGTATATGTATATATATATGTACATATATATATATATGTACATATATATATATGTATATATATATATATGTACATATATATATGTATGTATATGTATATATATATATGTATGTATATGTATATATATATATGTACATATATATATATGTATGTATATGTATATATATATATGTACATATATATATATATGTACATATATATATATATATGTATGTATATGTATATATATATGTACATATATATATATGTACATATATATATGTATATATATGTACATATATATATATGTATATATATGTACATATATATATATGTATATATATGTACATATATATATATGTACATATATATATGTACATATATATATATGTATATATATATATGTATATATATATGTATATATATGTACATATATATATATGTACATATATATATGTACATATATATATGTACATATATATATATGTATATATATATATGTACATATATATATATATGTACATATATATATATATATGTACATACATATATATATGTACATATATATATATGTATATATATATATGTATATATATATATGTATATATATATATATGTATATATATATATATGTATATATATATATGTACATATATATATATATGTTGTTACGGCCGCCCCCGAGTCGGGATCACAAGAGGGGATTGCGCAACAAATTATAAAAAAAAGTAAAAAAAGTTTTGTCCAGGAACGGCTCGTTTTCCTCCCGGGGCAATGTTACAAGTGAACCGTGCGTGGGAAGGGGAAATTCTCCAATTTCAGACCAGATAGAGAGAGGGGCCGAAGCTCGGCAAGAGAACAACACAAACGCCCAGGTAAAGTATACAAACAATGTTTATTTACAGGATAACGAAAAGAGGGTAGAGGTATAAAACTAGATAACATAAAAACAAAATACTAGCAGTAAAAGGGGGGGGGGGTATTTAACGTATCTATTGACGAGCAAAGAAATGACATTCAATCATGAAATAACAACAGGGAGAGGTGAACAGTTAAACTTACACGACGTCGGTAATACAGAAATATGACAACGAACAATGTTGGGTGAAGGGAAAGATGAGTTCACTTCAAGTCTGGCAGAAGGAGATGAGTGAGTTCTGTGAGAGTTTGGGTTAGCGCTATGCGGCGAATACGTCGTTTCCCAGCGTATCCTTGAATGCAGAGTTGGTCGAAGCAGGCGTTCGTTTATTCCTTTTCAGTCACGACTTCGTCGGGCTTGAAGTCTGGTGGGTCTTCCTTAAACAGATAATCAATTGAGATGTGGGAGTTTCGGCATTTCTCCTCTCTGTATCTCATCGGCATTTCTTCTTTTTCTTCTTCTTTTTCGTTTTCATGGACAAAGGCAATAAGACGACCCGGCAGCAGTACGGTCGGCGGAAAGACTGCTTGTGTCAACTTCCACTTCCAGTCCGAAGCTAAAGGGTTCGGGTAGGGCGATCTCCCTTCTCCCCTGATGGGCTAAATATAGCTTTGACGAAATCGCAAAGCGGGTGTGAGCCTCCCACCTCACCCACCTACCCGGCAGGCTGCCGGCCCCAAAACAGAAATGATGACATATGTCTCTTTCAGAACCGTCTCTCGAAAATAAGAATGATGAAATGTGTTTTTCTCTGCTCGTCCACTGGCAAATAAAATATAACTAATTTCTAGGACTAGTTCTGCCATATGCAACACCTCCTTCCCTAAAAGACGAAAAAGACTCGCATCGCGAGACCTTTTTCGTAACCCTATTTTGGAGTTTACCTAACCCAAGTTTACTGTTTTGTAGGGGGAGACATTTGGACAGCTATATCTATTTGGGGTCAGGGTTAAACAGATTTTACCTAATCGTACGGCCTCATCATAGCCACATGACACCGCTGCGTAGCTTTTCGGCGGTCGGGCGTGTTAAGGACGTAACGAGAGTCGCTAGCTTTTCGGGCGATTTCGTACGGTCCGTAATATCGATTTCTCGAAGGGTCGCCGGTCATGGATAATCGCATAAGAACTTGGTCTCCGACTTTAAAAGTTCGGGGACCGGGGTTGGGCGAATTGCCGTTACTTTTAGCGTGTCCTCCTCCGGTTATTTGGGGCTTTCTCCGTGCGACTACAACCAATGGTATCACACCGGGAGTTCTCGATTTCACTGTTTCGGCCTTTGGTATCTCCCTCGCTCCAGGAAGAGGGTTGACTTTATCACCGGCCAAATCGTTGCCGAGAATCATTGATATGCCTCTCATAGGCAGATGGTTTACTACTCCGAGTTCGACGGTGCCTCGCACAATTTCGGACTCGAGGTTGACCTTGTGGATTGGAATGTTGACACGGACATTCCCAACTCCTCGTATTGTAGTGACTTCGCCCGTAGCTGTAGTAGCACCACGTGGCAAGCACTTCTTTAATACTACGGACTGGGTCGCTCCAGTGTCTCGTAATATATTCACCTTTGACTTTCTCGTGGGCTCACCCACGGCACATATGGCTCCCTTGGACATAAAGGGTTCATACCCCTTCATGGGTATTTGTGGGTGACCTTTCACAGGGCTCTTTTTAACTGCGACTAACCCCTGGGGTTTATCGAGGGAACTGGCTCCAGTATCGTTGTCCCTTTTTCTGTTCGGACAACTAGCCGCTATGTGTCCTAATTTTCCACAATAGTGACATGTCATGTCTCTCCATCGTTCCGTGTATCGACCGCTCGGAAGATGGGTTTGATTTCTGGAGTTGGTATGTCGATACTCATACCCCGTCTGACCGGACCTCATACTCGGACCAGCACTAGCCGCCATTTTAGGGTTAGTGCCGCTTCCGTCAGCAAATGGGTCGTTTGGTTGATTTTTCCCCCACTTATGCGTCAACGCATATTCGTCGGCGAGGGTTGCCATTTCATATGCGGTGTCGACCTGTCTCTCATTAAGATACACTTTGAGGTCGTCACGGACACACCGCTGGAACTCCTCCATTAAAATCAGCTGCCTCAGTCTATCGTGGTCTGCCTCCACGCTCTTGGCTGCGCACCACCTATTGAAGTATGTCTCCTTCTGACGAAAGAATTCGACATACGTCTCCTCCTCATCCTTCCTACGTCCTCTAAACTTCTGTCTATACGCCTCCGGCACCATCTCGTAGCTTCTAAGGATTGCGGACTTTAAAATGTTATAATCGGCGCAATCCTCCGCTGACAGAGACGCGTATACCTCCTGGGCCTTACCCTTCAATACTGTCTGTAGTAGTAAGGTCCAGTTATCGAGCGGCCAGTTCAGGCTTGAGGCGATTTTCTCAAAATGGTGGAAGTATCTGTCCACATCGCCCTCATTAAACGCCGGCACGAGTCTGACCTGCTTAGCAAGGTCGAAGTCGTTTCGCCTCTCGTCGCGCAGTGTTCTTCCATCCTCCAATTCTCGGAGTCTGGTTTCCTGCTCCATCTTAGCGATCCTTTCGCGCGAGCTGGCTTCAATCTTAGCCTTTTCCAGCTCCATTTGGGCCATTGAGAGTCCGGGCGAGTCTGACACAAGGTCGTCCAGCACACCTTCGTCGAAGATCTCGTTGTCGACCATGTGCTCCGCAACAACTCTCACTAATTGGGACTTCCTCATCGACCGTCTCGTATCTAACTCTAATGCTATCCCTACCTCAATTATATTGTCTTTTTTTAATCTCTTGAGGTCTTCGAACGTGGGAGAATTTAGAAAGGCCTCTACTATCGACATCTTGGATTTATGTGTCTCGTTGCCTCGCACCTGCTCCGTCTCTCCAAGGAGTCCTAATTGAATTTGGAGAAAATATGATCCCGGACGAGCCCCCAATTTTGTTACGGCCGCCCCCGAGTCGGGATCACAAGAGGGGATTGCGCAACAAATTATAAAAAAAAGTAAAAAAAGTTTTGTCCAGGAACGGCTCGTTTTCCTCCCGGGGCAATGTTACAAGTGAACCGTGCGTGGGAAGGGGAAATTCTCCAATTTCAGACCAGATAGAGAGAGGGGCCGAAGCTCGGCAAGAGAACAACACAAACGCCCAGGTAAAGTATACAAACAATGTTTATTTACAGGATAACGAAAAGAGGGTAGAGGTATAAAACTAGATAACATAAAAACAAAATACTAGCAGTAAAAGGGGGGGGGTATTTAACGTATCTATTGACGAGCAAAGAAATGACATTCAATCATGAAATAACAACAGGGAGAG
>OY744525.1:148978143-149050643 GCA_963556195.1 Sepiola atlantica
AACTTATAATCGAAGTTATTGGACAGTCTTTCTCTGCTCGTTGAAGGTTGTAAAGGGAGGGTGCAGTTCACATTGATATATCTGCAAGAAGTAAATCAAATCCCAGAGCAATTAATGGACTTATTTGTTGTTTTTTAAATTACTTTTATTACTTCAGCCACCAAGAGAAGAAAGGAACCTCTGATCTTCTGAAGATGCATCTTGTGAAATGTGGGAATCTTTATGTTGAAATCGGGATCTGTACGGAATTTCAAATAAAACCCCTTTTTTAATTCACGGGAGTAGATTGCTCTTGTTTCGTCATCTATGACCTGACAGAAGTCTACAGTAATTCTTACTGATAATCTTAGTATCACCCGTACTGAGGATTGAACCTTCAACCTACAAAAACGATCACTTAGAATTGATTATACTAAGTGCTTTATCCGTTGCGCCACAGGTTCATGTGAACAAAATAATAATTTTTACAAGAAACGCCTTTTCGGGATTTTTTGCAAGGGATCATGAACTTACATAACAAATCTTTACTTTGGAATTTAAAAAAATTGAACAAAACGTTCTCTCTCAGAAATAATAATAAATATCATAAGATCGATTATCACAAATAAAATAATTGTAGGTTGAAGTCGGGCCACCTGAGCGGGAAAAACATATGGTGGATGGTCAAAAATATAATAATTGTTGATTGGAACCACTTACAAAAATTAACGGCAGAAAACATCCCACTACTGAATAAAACGCATTGGGGGCATGGCTACATGAACAGAAAAGGCCCACAGCGGGGAGCAGGGAGGGGGTCAGAGTGATCGCAAATATAATATCAACCTGAAATTGATATTGTCTCAAGAAAAACCACCTGCCGAATTCCTGTGTTTCTCACTAATGCCTTCAGCGCCACCAACAATAAAGATTTATCATTATATTGTCATACATAGTACACAATTTTTTTTATGTAAATAGACATCGAAATACAATTTGTTGAACTAGTTTTTCCCATGTAGGTTGTTTCTCATCTGCCCGTTGGATACAAAGAGCTGCACGGATCGGACGTTCTGTGGCTGGTTATTCTTATGTACCGACCTGGGATGAAGTCTACAAGGATGCATGTTACCCCCACCGCGTTTTTCGTAAAGATTGACTATTAGATGTTTTAATTCCATTTTCATCACTAAACGGTAATTTCTGTTAACCTTCGTTTACTTTTTTATGAATCGAATGAATTGTTTCAAAGATGGAATCAGATATACTGTCGACCACAGCGTAACTTAAATTCTAGTTGATATGGATAAAAAATTACCCTTAACTCATAAACCATTATAAGTTTTTTCCATTTTTAACAATTTTAATGTTTAATTCTCAAATATTAGAATTGTATTTTTTATCTTTTCATCCATGTCTCTCTTTTTATGTCACTTTTCCCATATGCAGGGATCAGACATTTTTCTCAAGGGGTCAGACATTTTTCTCAAGTCCTCATTGTTCAACAGGTCAACTGTCACCAAATTCCACTCTGTATGGTCTTGACGAATCACTTTCTTCTAAGTTTTCCTTGGCTGGCCAACCTTCTTGCGATTGAAGACATCCATGCTTTTGCAATGGTTTATCGACTCGTCCTAAGAATAACCTCCATGCCGGGCAAATTTAGTGCTTTCAGCAAATCGTCTAATCTAATGTTAGGTTTACTCAGATTTCACATTGCAGATATGTCATTGCGCTGCAGTCAGGTGAAAGAGGACCCAGCGTTCGCTTTAATTTATGTAAATTTCATTATATAGTTCCCTTCTAACTTAGTTTTATTCTTATTATAGTTTGGTCTGTATTGTTCAAATTCGGATCAAATCTGGATGTAATTCCTGCTAAAGCAAATTTGCTAATCCTTATGTACATATTTACTTATGTACAACGTGGTCAGAAAGTCAGTATTTACTTCTCTTCACATGAGGGAAAAGTCCGTTTAAATGTGAAAGATATCCAAAATTGGATCACAAAAACAAAAAGTGTCCGCAATTTATGTTACAGAAATTAGAGCAACAGAAGAGCAACAAGTAATACAGCAATACTTATCCCTGTTAAAGCTGAGCCATGTCGTCTCAAAACTCTATAGCAAATGCCTTGCCGATGCTTGTTTCTCTGATAGCTTGAAAATTGCATCAGTCGTACCAGTGTTATAGAATTCTGACCCGCAAAATTATCACTCCATCAGTCTCCTCCCGCTCTTCACTAAAATCTGAATCATTAATCAATCTAGTGATAGTCAACAACTTTGTAAATGCTAACCTTCTTTCTGACAAACAGTAAAAAATTAGGCAGGGCCATTCTACTGTAGAGATATCCTAAACACATACCATAGATAAGACAGGTTAAGATAGAATCACAGCACTTGATATATTGACAAGGTCTGACATAAAAATTAATTGATACAGTAATGCTGGGCGTACATTTAGTATAATCAAATCCTTCTTAGGCAAAAAAAAAAGATCCAGGTTATCCTCGATGACCGTACATCTAAACAGCATGACATTAATGCAGGTGTGCCCCAGGGTCGATCCTTGGACCTTTATTATTCCTGATGCAATTGTGTTCGAGATTAGTATATTTACTGCTAACACCATACTCTATTCTCGACATGTGGACAAAATGAACGCATACATATCCAGGGCTGTATCCTTAGAAAATTAGCTTCAGTCTGTGGTAGAATGTGGCTCAAAATGGATGGTTTCATTCAATGCTAATAAGACAAATCTCCTTTCCTTTAACAATTATAAGAAACCTTTCAAACCACAGGTTTCCATGGCTAGTAGAACCCTAACTAAGAGTTCAATATTCAAACTCCCCGGTCTACCATTTATAAGTAATATTAATTGGAACAGATACATAGAAGATACTGCCAAGTCTGCTGAAAAGAAGGTGGGCTCCCTCTGCTGGACTACAAAACTTCTGACACCTGCCAGTATCCTATCAAAAAGGTTAAAAATAAAACAAATGACACAATTTATTTGTCTCCTACTAAAACAGTGTAAACGGCAAACATCGATTAAAGCATTTATTAACAGAAAATCCGAAACTGTTTATAAAAAACTTTATATTTAATGAAAATAATATTAACAGAAAATCCGAAACTGTTTATAAAAAACTTTATATTTAATGAAAATAATATTAACAGAAAATCCGAAACTGTTTATAAAAAACTTTATATTTAATGAAAATAATATTAACAGAAAATCCGAAACTGTTTATAAAAAACTTTATATTTAATGAAAATAATATTAACAGAAAATCCGAAACTGTTTAAAAAAAACTTTATATTTAATGAAAATAATATTAACAGAAAATCCGAAACTGTTTATAAAAAACTTTATATTTAATGAAAATAATATTAACAGAAAATCCGAAACTGTTTATAAAAAACTTTATATTTAATGAAAATAATATTAACAGAAAATCCGAAACTGTTTATAAAAAACTTTATATTTAATGAAAATAATATTAACAGAAAATCCGAAACTGTTTATAAAAAACTTTATATTTAATGAAAATAATATTAACAGAAAATCCGAAACTGTTAATAATAAACTTTATATTTTTAATTAAAATATTATTAAAATAAGAATGTTGTTTAAAATTTTGAGAAACACTTTTTTGTTTTTTTTTTATTAGGAAGAAATTAGGTAAATCTATTTTTTTAATGATAATATTTTGTTTTACTAAATTAAGATGATTAACCATTTTCTATTAAATTATTATCATTAAAAAAAACAATAGATTTACCGAATTTGTTCCTATTTAAATAAAAAACAGAAAATTGTTGTATTTTTTTAAATTGCAAACAACGTCCTTATTTTGATAATATTTTAATTTAAAATATAAAGTTCTTTTATTAAAACAAGAAGGAAACTTAAAATTTTGTTACTGATTTCTTTTTGCAACTACACAATATGACAGATAATGATTCATATTAACACCACAAGAACCAGAGAAACACAGCCACTAATGTGAGTGCAAAACCCCAAAATACTAACATAACATTTAATACAAATGCTAGCAGAGAGAAAATCCAACACAACCTTTTTTGCATAGAGATTTATACTGTAGTGATGTGATAATGAAATGGTCTGGTTGATATGTAGTCATACCCTTAATTAATGACAATAAAAGTGTAAAAATTTGGGAATTTCCTTGCTTTTGTACATTTAGTGTATATGAATTTTCATCTTAACCCTATTAAGGGCATATGATTTCAGTATTCTGGCATTTATCATGGAATGTCACTACTTTTGTAAAGGCTATGCCTCAATACAAAGGTAATTTTTAAGTTTTTTTTTAATTTTCTGGAAAACTAAGGTATATGGTAAACTGAAATTAAAATGCCATCAACTAGACCCTAGAACCTCTATCTCTGCCAAAAATCAGATGAATCCATCAAATAGTTGATGAGATAGAGGGTCGCACATACATACATACACACAGATAGCATGATTTCATGATTGAACTTTCTGGATCTCTGGATTGCCTTGACTAATGATGCTGAAATTCTACACACTTATCAAATAAAAATTTTGTGCAAAGTTTTAACTAATTTGGTTTATTGGTTTTTGTGTTATGATTGATTAAAGAAATGAGATTTCCAGCATAGGCCATTCTTGAAGTCTATTAAGGGATAGAG
Source organism: Sepiola atlantica (assembly GCA_963556195.1). Classification (NCBI taxonomy): domain Eukaryota; kingdom Metazoa; phylum Mollusca; class Cephalopoda; order Sepiida; family Sepiolidae; genus Sepiola; species Sepiola atlantica. The sequence continues at coordinate 148,982,807 of OY744525.1, forward strand.
CGCTCTCGCGCCTCCCTTGATATATATATATATATATATATATATATATATATATATATAAATGCACATTGGTCTGTATTATAGCTGGAAGGATGTAGTTGAAAAGATGACGTCGGTCACTTTGAAACATGTAAAAAAAATTTGTTGTAATGTCAAAAATTTTGTGAACAAATAAATTACATCGACTTCATTTCATTAGTTGCACAAATCATTTATGTCCTCGATGAGTGAAGAATAACTCCTACTAAATTGTTGCTATTTTTATTTTTGCCCCAATCTAGAGTGCCCTTTGAGGAAGCTCTATTTTCCCCACATGTCTTACTATGCCATCGTATGAAAAATAATCCCTCTGTGCTTCATATGCACACATGAAGCTAGTTGTCTCTGGATTAAGTGTGTAGCAGTCACCAATAAGGACTACTTTTGAATGCGTAATCACTGTCCTTGTGAGCTGGCTTGTCCAATCAAATCACAGGGCGCAGTAATATCGTTAGTTCCCTAAGGGACTACTTATGTTCCCTTAGGGTTCGAAGAAAAAGATCAGACAACTCCTGGCACCAGCTTGGACGCATCGCAGAGAACACCAGCGAGGAACGAGGAAACGCTCTCTCTCCTGCCGCCGTCGCCACTCGACGACTACTACCATCTTCACCTGAAGAAAATCACGGGCAGCCCTAAGAACTCTTATATTCTTCCTCTTCCTCAGACGGACACTGTTCCACTCTCTTCTACCTATATCAAACGGTATAGGTAACCTTGAGTTAATAAAACCCCTTTTTGTTATAGTTACAGAAATACTTTTCGTTGTTCCGTTTCTTTACGAGAAGATGAAAGGATAACCCCTTTCATCCCATCATCATCTCCTTACAAGTGTACAAATAAAGACTGCTTGATTTTTGTTTCTCTGTAACAGTGGATATCTTATATGAATAGAGATTTTGTCTGTTTGTCTGTCCGTTCATCTGTCATCATTTTTCAAATAATACATTGCGGAAATGTTTTTAAAACTAATAAAATACATTGTAGAATTTGTCTCATGGAAAACTATTAGTGATCTTAACAACTTTTAGAAGTGGACAATATTGCATTGAAATAAATAAAAAATTCCAAACAAATAAAGCGGATGCCATAACCGGTAATCGAAACCGACACCTTGAGATCTTCAGTCTAATGTTCTACCAACTTACCTGTTTTGATTTTCTGAGAAATAGAGCTTAACACATTACCATAACAAAATAATTATAGCTTTGGCATGACGTCAAAGATTCATGATTTACACCATGTTTCAAAACATGAATTCAAACATGAGCGATCATAAAAATGAATAAGTAAACATTATCAATAGCTTTAAACTTATTTTAATAATCCAAAGAAATTTATTTTACTGTAACTATTTTTTTTATAGAAATCACTCCAGACAAGGCATGAAGCCACTTATGTAATAAGTTAACAAGAACAAATGTTATCATCACAAAGACAGGAGATGCCTATTTGCCTTAGTCTTGAAAAGACTAAGGTTATAGGTAGGGGGAAAACAGTCAGCAGGAAGAGAGTTCTACAAGCCTGCAGTTCTTGGAAAGAAGCTACTGGAATAGAGAGGCTGTATTACAATGAGGTATCAAAACAGCGAATTGATGGAGATCACTAGATCAACGTGTGAAAAGAAGCAGGAAATAGATCACATAATTCTGAAGAACACATGCCATAATAGTATTTATAGAAAAGACTGAGACTAGCAACATCACTTCTGTGAGAGAGAGGGCGCAGACAAGAAGAAAGGGTAGAACTAATCAAATAACAGATACGTTTCTGCACCTTATTAAGAACCCTCAAATGGGACAGAGATTCACTAACCCAAATATGACAACAGTACTCTATACATGGTCTGATTGTAGAGATAGAGAATAGCCTCAGGTGTGAGAAAGTGTTTGGAGCGATAGAGAGGTCTGACTTCATGAGAAGCAGAAAGAGCAATGGATCTAATATATGAACTTCAAGAAAGATTTGATAAGAGAGAGAGATCAAGAAGTTTCAGAGTCGATTTCTCATCAAGAGCATCTCAGGGAGAAAAAGGGACACACCTACGATTGCAAGACACTACGTATTGTATGTAGTTCTTTCACTATTATATAATCCTCCAAGCATAGCAAACATTGGGACAATAGTTTTGTACCCTAAATGTTTAAAAATCCTCCGTGTGTCATTTCTGCAAAGAGGCTCATACAAAAGAGTCAGATTCAAATTCTGACGCTAAATGATTGGTTATATTTTTACCAATATTTATTACCGCCACTGCCAAGAAAATGTAAGAATAAGGTTTACCAGTTTTAATTTGTGAGACGGTACATCCCAGCATTACCTTCTTCTTTTTTTATTTTTGAGACTGAACCTGGATCGAGCAGTGAAAATGACCACGACTTGCCTTATCCCCACTATAAAATGCTCCGTCTTTATCTGGTTCTAGTTTTCAATTTTTATTTCTTTGCACATTTTAAAACTTACAGTAGAAAACTCGGTCCTTCTGTAATAAAAAGCAGAAACAAATTTTTTTTTGTCTTTTAGTGTAGGAGAGGTAAATAAGGGGCAGGTAACTCTTAAAACTTACAGTAGAAAACTCTTATATTCTTTAATTTATCTATTTCCTCAGTAAATTCATTTTAACAAATGACAATACAAATAATTCATGGGAGTCACCTTTTTCTTATTAAAGTTGATTTGCTTATTGTAGTGCAATTTTATAATAATGCACCCTTCCCTACCATCGCCGACTCATAAAATGCATGTTCCATGGCTTCTTCTTCGTCTGACAATCTCAATTCTAGTCTTGGCGACCGCCGAGGGTGCAAGCACTATGTTACAATTTGCATTTAAATCAAGTAACAATGTAAACACAGATATATACATTGTCTAAACTTGACTCATTGAACACGGATGTGTGTGTGTGTATGTCATTAGGCACTCGCTTTTAGAATCATTTTCCGGAGCACAGTTCCTATCTTTCAAGTTCATGATATGACGAACCCATTCACTGCCCCACATGAACTCATCTGCTCAATTGACTTTTATTAAATGCATGAGAATTTAATTTTCTAATGACGTGTATACTTTTAACGTTCTGAAAGAATTATCAAGTTGTTTTTTATTTCAAAATTAGAATTCGTTGAAAGCTCTCTCTTTCGACACGCAAGAAACAAAATGGCTGTTTGGCACTATCTTGTTAATGGTGCTTCATTCTTTAAAAAAACGTAAAAAAATAATGACTTATACAAGCCCCCCTCTCGAACTCAGGGTTAGATTTTTTTACCATATTTTAAGCTTAAAGTTATCCAAAGCTAAGAAACCACCACCAAAAAATCTTTGCGCTTCATTAAGTCACCTTAGTCAATCTTACAATCAGTTTCCACACTTTAAAATTATACAGGTCGGTAGAAAATTAAATTTTAATGCGTTCAGTAAAAGTTATTAGTTTTAATTTTTTTCTTTCGATTTTTCGACTGTAAACTATACTGCCAGATTACTCTCATTTAAATGTAGAATTTAATTTTTTTAAAAATACTCCTGCCTTAATTTAAAGTCAATTTGTATATGATTGGGCTTTTAATATGAACACAACTTTTAACAGTTTAGAAATGCACTAGTGAAAAATTATCAAACTGATTTTAGCTATCTTTAAGCAGTTTTACTTAAATAAAATACAAACTGCAACTGGTATAACTGCCCTTTAACTTCAATTTATTAACGGACAAAAGTGTATTATAGTTAACAACCAATAGTATATACAACAAATAACTTTTATAAAACGCAAGAAAAATTACTTTTCTATCTATCTATAATTGTCACGTGTCAATACTGATTGAAAGATTTATTATCTATGAGTCATCTTTTAAAATGGCGCCTGATTATTATTATCATTATTATCATTATCTTCTTCTTCTTCTTCTTCTTCTTGGTTATTTGCTGTATATATTTTTTTGTCGGCCGTTTTTTCGTTGTTAACTATAATGCACTTTTGCCTATTAATCTTTTCGGTAGACAACTAGACAAAATCAACTTTTTATTTGGCATCCTCCGGCTATTTATGTAAACAGTCAAAGGATGACGAAGTGCTTATCCCATAAGAAGGCGAGAAAAGTAGACAAATTTAATTGTAAATTTATTAAATCGTAAATTGATGACTGTCAAGAATTTCAAACAGAAAAAATGATGGCAAAAGGAAGACAGAATCAACAAATAACTGTTACCAAAGGCAATAAGAGTTAGGTTAGCTTAGGGTAAAAGAAAACGGTTCAGTTTTTGTCTGGTTCAAAAGCTGGGCGAGTACTGAAATTTTTTTTTGTTTTTTCAAAATTAACTTTCTCGTGAAAAAAAAAACAATTATAAAAATGGTTTCGTTAATTTTTTTCATCAATAAATAAATATTCTTTCATAAAAATAAACATACGGTGAGTGCTTTTCTTGGTTTAAATGTTGCTTCATTATTTGTTTTCCCTTGGAACGCCTCCTCGTTTTAATTTTGACGCTGGTTCGTTTTCATTCGGCCTTTTCCGGCTGTTTACGTAATTCTGCATCGGCAAAAGTCACTTTTGTCTTGTTCAAAAGTTGCACCAGTTCTATGTATTCATATTTATTTTAATTTGATGACATTTTTTAAATGTTTTTAAATACCTTTGATTTCCCCGAAAATAGATTTTATTTTTCAAAGAACAATAGATGCCACATGTTCGTCTTTTCCCACAGTCCGTTTTTCACAACTTTTTACTGACCAGTTTTCCGGGGTTTTTGGAAATAAAATTTTTAAAAATTGAGATTTTAAGACGGGAGATCAGTTTTCAATGTAAATTCAACTTAGACTGATCCCCCCTTTTTGACCATTTCAAATTTAAAAAATTATTCTTCTGTTTACAATTACCTATCATGTCGCGAGAGAATTTCGGGGTTTTTGGAAATAAATTTTTTAAAATTGAGATTTTAAGACGGAGGATCAGTCTTGTTCGTCTTTTACCATAGTCCGTTCTGCACAAACTTTTTACGTCTTAAAATCTCAATTTTAAAAAATTTAATCCAAAAACCCCGGAATTCTCTCGCGACATGATAGGTAATTGTAAGCAGAAGAAGAATTTTTAAAATTTGAGATAGTAAAACGTTGAATTTACATTGAAACCTGATCCCCCGTGTTAAAATCTCAAGTTTTAAAAATTTCTTTCCAAAAACCTCAAAATTCTCTACTGACATGATAGGTAAATGTACACCGAAAAAGATTTTTTTAAAAATTAAGATGGTCAAAAAGAGGGGGATCAGTCTACGTTGAATTAATATTGGAAACTGATCCCGTCTCCTAAAATGTAAAATATTTTTTAAAAAATCCAAAAACCTCGGAATTCTCTAGCAGCCTGATAGGTAAGTGTACACCGAAAAAAGAAAAGAAAAACTGGTCAGTAAAAAGTTGTGAAAAACGGACTGTGGGAAAAGACGAACATGTGCCCAATAGATTAATCTGGTGTTTGTGAACCGTAGGTCCGAAAAAAATTTTTTATCTTTTAGTTGTGGAGAGTCAAATAAGGGGGAGATAACTCTAGTTTTAAGTTTCTATCTGAAAAACAACGATTTATCTGAAAATGGATTTTAACAATCTGAACTTGCAAGATATTTTATATTTAACAAGAGATAATACCAAACTAATAGGCAATAAACGGAACAAGAGCTTTTTTTTTAGATTTTTATGTGAACGTGGCTTCCTGTTAAATTTTTGACGTCACGTCCGGTACGGATGACCGCAAGTGAAAAAAAAGTTTTTGTTTATGCGATTTTCATAAATTAGTTTTGTTTATGCGATTTTTTAATTAGTATTGTTCCTTCGAATTATAGTTTAATAATGATATTGAATTAATTTTAACAAACAAATTATCAACCGAATTTTTTTTTAATTTCGACTTCCGCTTCCTTTTTTCATTGCTAATTAATGAGGAGCTAATTAGGAGAAACTTTACTAGTCACCTGCAAGAGTTTCTTTGGCGGCGGCGAACGAAAAACAATTTTTTTGGAAACATTTTATATGAGGTTAGAAAATGTTATGAAGTGTAATAAAAAATGACGTTATTAAGAAGAAAAAAAAGAACTTTCAGTTGATAATTTGTTAACATCAATTCAATACAAAGTCATGTTTTCAAAAAAAGGGAACTTTGACACATGTTCGTCTTTAACCACTGTCCATTTTTCACAACTTTTTACTGACCATTTTTCTTTTCTTTTTTCGGTGTACACTTATCTATCAGGCTGCTAGAGAATTCCGGCGTTTTTGGAATTTTTTTTCCAATATTTTACATTTTAGGAGGGGGGATCAGTTTCCAATGTTAATTCAACGTAAACTGATCCCCCTCTTTTTGACCATCTCAATTTAAAAAAAAATATTTTTCGGTGTACGATTACCTGTCATGTCAATAGAGAATTCCAGGGGTTTTGGAAAGAAAATTTAAAAAATTGTGATTTTAAGACGGGGGATCAGTTTTCAATGTAAATTCAACGTGGACTGATCCCCCTCTTTTTAACCATCTCAAATTTTAAAAATTATTCTTCCGCTTACAATTACCTATCATGTCACGAGAGAATTTCGGCGTTTTTGGAAAGAAATTTAAAAAAATTGAGATTTTAAGATGGGGATCAGTATTGTTCGTCTTTTACCATAGTTCGTTTTTCACAACTTTTTACGTCTTAAAATCTCATTTTTAAAAAATTTCTTTCCAAAAACGCCGGAATTCTCTCGCGACATGATAGTTAATTGTAAGCAGAAGAATAATTTTTAAAATTTGAGATGGTTAAAAAGTGGGGGATCAGTCCACGTTGAATTTACATTGAAAACTGATCCCCCGTCTTAAAATCACAATTTTTTAAAATTTCTTTCTAAAACCCCCGGAATTCTCTATTGACATGACAGGTAATCGTACACCGAAAAAGCTTTTTTTTTCAAATTGAGATGGTCAAAAAGAGGGGGATCAGTCTACGTTGAATTCTCTAGCAGCCTGATAGATAAATTTACACCGAAAAAAGAAAAGAAAAATGGTCAGTAAAAAGTTGTGAAAAACGGACAGTGGTTAAAGACGAACATGTGCCGGAACTTTTGGTTGATAATTTGTTTGTCAAAATGAATTCCATAAAATGTCATTTTTTGTCAGATATTAAAAAAAGAACACTTTCGGTTGATAATTTGTTTGTTAAAAGTAATTCAATAAAATGTTTAATTATTGTAGCATATGTTTTTATGTATTTCAAACATTTTCATTAATAAGAAAATGTGTTTTTTCAATGGAAATATTATTTGTTTATTACTACATTAAACTAAAAAAAAAAAATAATTAAACAAATGTAAACTATAATTCGAAGGAACAATACTTATAAATCGCATAAACAAAAACGTTTTTTTTTTTTTTCATTTGTGGTCATCCGTATCGGACGTGACGTCATGAATTTAACAGGAAGCCACGTTCACATAAAAATCTAAAAAAAAAAAAAGCCGGAACAAGGTTGAATGTGGCACCCACACGCAAATGGTTGAATCGTACTTAGTCGAATGTATGTGGAAACAAACTTCCGAAAGGACACTGCACTGGGAACTGTTTTCCGACAAATTGCCGAAATTTACCCAGTGTAAAACTGTCATTTATTTAAAAAACTTTAATTCCTGTGTTTCATGTTTTTTCCTCCTTCTTTGATAATTTAAATCATTTTATTTTTCAAAATCATCAACTGTCATTTATTTCAAAAACATTTATTCTAATAAATCATTTTATTTTTCGAAATCATCTTATTTTTCAAAATCCTTTTATTTTTCATTTTATTTTTCATTTATTATTAATTACAATAGTAAAATTAATTTTCAGATAAATCGTGGTTGAAACTTGAAACTAGAGTTCTCTCCCCCGTATTTGACTCTCCAGAGCTAAAAGATACTTTTTTTTTTTCGTGTCTACGGTTCAAAAGCACCATTATTTTTTTTACTTATCTCCCTTTTTTTTCTTTTTACTTATCTCCCTTGTAGACTTTATACTGACTTATCTCCCTTGTTGACTCTTCTATTTGTTTGATGACGAAATTCAACAACTTTACAATTTTTGCAGCAACTGATTGTTTGATAAATTTCCTATTTTGCAAAGAAACAAAAAATACGACGAAATAAATAAATGAAGGTAAGTTCAATCAGTACGATTGAATTTTAAGTTCCAGTTCAAAAAATCCTTTCGTTTTAATTTGATGCAAGCAAAAAAGAATTCAACTTAATTTAATTTGTTTTTATTGTTTCTCAATTGTCGGAATTTTAACCGAATTATAATTTTTTAAAAGTAATTAAATATATGTTCTTTCGTTTCACATTTTCTCAAGTTAAAACGCATGAAGATTTTTTGAATAAAAAAAAACAACAAAACTTGGGTAAACGTTGAAACTGTATAGGCGATTAAAAAGTGATTTATGACATGGACTTTTTGGAGTTAAAATCTAGGCACTTTGGCAGATAAGCTACGGGCTGAAATTTATTTGTTTTCATTTTAGAAGGGCTCCAATAGTGTAAGGGGTCGACACCTCTCTTTTTGTTTCACTTTTAAATGGAAAATATGAATTTTGTAAATAAGAATGAATGCAAATTCGGTGTTTGTGGATTGTAGGTCCGAAAAAAATGTATCTTTAATTTGTGGAGAGTCAAATAAGGGGGAGAGACCTCAAGTTTCAACCACGATGTATCTTAAAATGGATTTTATTATTGTAATTATTCTAAAATAAAGTTTTTAAAAAGAATAATTACAATAGTCAAACCCATTTTAAGATACATCGTGGTTGAAACTTGAGACTAGAGTTCTCTCCTCCTTATTTGACTCTCCTCAAATAAAGGTAAAAAAAAATTTTCGGACGGAAAATCCAGAAGCACAGCAAATTCATGAATTTATCGAATAAATTAAAATTTGTAAAAATCAACAGTATATTTTTTTCATTTCCAAACGAACATTTAAAAAAATTAAATTAGAACAGTCATCTTGTTTGGTTTAACACATTTTTTATTATTTTTTTTAGTTTAAAAAATGTATTTTTCTCTTGCTTTTTTTTTCTTTTTTCTTTTTTTTTAAACGGGATCCAATTCAGAAATCTTTTCAAAAAGACTCTGCAGGGGGTTAGTGGAAGAAAAAGAGAGTTGTCGGCACTTTAAACTATTGAAGTTCTTCTAAAATGAAAGCAAATAAATTTTGGGCCGTCCCTAATCTGCAGAAGTGGCAAAATCTAGTTCGTATTACACATGGAATCTGATGGAAGACACTTTTAAAATGAGTAAATATGCTAGTATAATCAACGTACTTATTTTAAACTGTTTTTCTTCAAATTTCATGCAAAATTTTTTGGATCAAGAATACAATAAGGACCCCAGTTCATTGACACATAACGCGGAACATGTCACCAGCGTCTTCCAGTTCGTCTTCCAATACACGTGGTCGCTATTTACAAAACAACTTGTAAATAAACCTTTATATTTCGGAATTTAACATGTTAATATTTATTTTAAGGCTGATGGTCCATAAGTAAAACAAATAAAATATTAACATGTTTTCTCACATGTTTTTGTGTCACTATTTACTTGCCTCCCCACGAGGGCAGAAATGGGGGGGGCGGTGTATGAAATATTTATCGCCGGACCTTAGTAATCACCGGAAGATGCCGGTGACTTCCGGAACATGTTCCGCGTGTTGCGTCAATGAACTGGGGTCCTTATTGTATTCTTGATCCAATTTTTTTAATAGATTTGAACTCAAAATAGCACATCATGTCATAATCTTAAAACAACAACATAAAACCATTTTTATCGCATATCTGTTATTAAATAGTTAATAAAAATATGGATTACATTTTACTCAAAATATTATTATTGGTATTTTTCTAAATGTGTTTCTGGTTTTAATTAAGTAGATAGTTAGGTGTTCTTATAGATGCCACACTATGTTACCGTGACTTTGCGTTTTCAACGTTCGGGCAGGTCTCGGAAGCGCCCGAGAGTTTGTTTTTTTTGTTGTTTTTTTTAATAACATTATTCACCCCAAACAAGGCAGTTCACCACTGTAGACAAAACGGGATATTGAGAAAAAAGAAAAGGGGAGAAGTTTGGAGGGGGGATGAGGGGGTTTCAACCTAAATTGGGATCTGCGCAGCGAGATGTCTGTTTACATTAGTGTTAAATTTCTGCATGTCAGTACTGTCAGGGAAACAGGAGGCAGGGAGGGAGTTCCAGAGGCCAGCAGCACGAGGAAAGAAGCTATTGGAGTAGAAGACTCTCTGGCATCTGGGAACCTCCACAGTGAATGAATGGGATTTAGTTGATTGTGGAGTTGGTCGAGTGAATTTACGTCAAGGGGGCACCACAGCAACCAATTCATCGGAGCATAATCCATTGAAGTATTTGTAAAACCAGCACAAGGATGCTACATTGCGGCGATGGGACAGGGACTGGAGCTTGGTTGACAGTGAGGGATCTATTAGGTTGGCGACTCTGTTTTTCACCTTGTCAAGGAGGGAGAGACTAGTAGATGATGCACCAGCCCAGATGTGGCAACAATACTCCATGCATGGGCAGATGGTTGCTTTGTAGAGATACAGGATAATGTCAGGTGTGAGGAGCCAACCTTCTTTACTGCAGCTTTGGCAATGTCTTCGATGTATTCGTTCCAATTCATGTTACCTGTGAAGGTTAGGCCGAGGAGTTTGAATGATGAACTCTCAGGTAAGGTGTTATTTGCCATGACAATCGGTGGTTGGAGAGGTTTCTTATAGTTACTGAAGGAAAGGAGCTTTGTGTTTGCAGCATTAAAAGTTACCAACCATTTATGACTCCAATCCACTACAGCCTGGAGGTCATTTCCTAAGAATTCAGCCATTGTCTCGGATATGATCGCGTCTGTTTTGTCAACATGGCGAGAGTAAAGCGTGGTGTCGTCAGCAAATAAACCAATCTCAGACTCTATGTCATCAGGGAGATCGTTTATGAAGATCAGGAACAATAAAGGTCCAAAGATAGATCCCTGGGGTACACCAGCATTTATGTCATGTTTAGATGAACAGCTATCGATGACAACCTGGATTTTTCTTTTGGTTAGGAAGAATCTAATTATATTAAGTAATTGCCCAGTAATACCGTATGAGCATATTTTTAGGAGAAGCCCTTTATGCCATACCTTGTCAAAGGCCTTGGATATATCAAGTGCTACTGCCCTAGCTTCTCCTGCCTTGTCGAGTGTATGATACATGCGTTCAGAGATGACCGTTAGGATGTCTACAGTAGATCGTGCTTGTCTAAATCCATACTGGCGGTCAGAAAGAAGTTTAGCATTAACTAAGTGCCGTACTATCGCTAGATTTATTAAGAATTTAAAGATTTTTGCAAAGATCCGTAGTAGACTGATTGGGCGGTAGTTCTGAGGATCGGTTCTATTCCCAGAATTCTTGTAGACTGGTACCACAAAGGCAATTTTCCAGTTGACGAAACTATTAAACAATCAGGTTTCAGCAAGCAGCCAATAACTTTTGGAAAAAATTAATCGAGTTCAATAACAAAAATGAATTTCTCTCATTGCTGTCAGCTCGTTGAATCTCCCAAAGGACTAATTTCTTTTTGCCATCAACAGGACTAGTATACAAGAAAACTTTTGGACCAGCTGCAACCCTAACACTAAACCCTAACCCAGAAACTGTAATAAAACGAGAAAAAAACATAGAAAAAGTTTGGAAAACAAAAATAATTTGCTTTAAAACAGTGCATTCGTCATGAAAATAAAACAAACATCGAATTAATAACAGTTGTTTAGCTATGGTTTGTTATTATCGTCTGCCAGGCTTCAATTTAGCGTTTGACAGTTTTTGCCTTGTCAACTCTCGGCCTTTTTCGAGACCTGCCCAAACGTTGACGATGCGAAGTCACAGAAACTTGGTGCGTCATCTATAAGAGTACCGATAGTTAAAAAGGGGGATCGACTGTAAGGGGCATAACAAATAATTTCTTTCTTTTTCCATTTAACAGCATGGTTCAAATGTAAGAATTGGTTTAACGGTTATTTATGTCAGAACTTTCGTGGATTTAAAATTATTGTCTCAACACAAATTTAAAAAGGAAATCATTTAATATCTATAATTTTTTCAGTTTTATTATTTTTGAAGAAAGTGACAATTAAGCATTTTTTTACCATTTATCTCTGTGATCTTTGTATAGCAATACGTTTTTATTTAAATGAATTGAATGAATAAAAAAATATATTCCTTATATTTTAGGACTGACAAACTCTGAAGAAATAAATTATGTTGACTATTTTTTTTTAATAAATTGCAATAAGACGCAAATAATATGGAAACTTATGATTTTAAATTTGTACGATAGTAAATTTTACATGTACTTTTGAGAATTTATTCATGATCAGAATTATCTATACTTGTTTAAAAGAGTTGCGTATTTCTAGAACGAAAATATAACTTTCTTAAATAAAATATTATTTAAAAAAATATCAGGTTCCATATTCTTGTAATAAAGGGGTAAAAACACTTATGCAGAAGCAGCGCTGAACCCGGAGGAGGTAATATTCTTTTACGGTCGGAAGCAGCAGAGTTTTTTCTGCAGAGCTGAACTGGCAGAGTGCGTTTTACTCAATACTTTCGAGAAATGCTGGAAGTTCTGCTAGTCTAAAATAAAATAAAATCCTCCTCATAAGTAATCAAATTTTATAATTCCATTCATCATTTTTAATCTTCTCATAATATTCTTCATCATTCAACTGACAATCTATCAATCTCATTAACCCTTATCCTCGAGTGACTTTTAACCTTGATAAGTGGTGACTCATTAGTTAATAACATTTTTTAAATGCATCCATTTAATTAAAATGTTTTACGATGAGAATTATCTATCCTTGTTTAAAAGAGTTGCGTATTTCTAGAACGAAAATATAACTTTGTTAAATAAAATATTATTTTAAAAAATATCAGATTCTTGTTATAAAGGGGTAAAAACACTTATGCAGAAGCAGCACTGAACCCGGAAGAGGTAATATTACTTTACGGTCGGAAGCAGCAGAGTTTTTTCTGCAGAACTGGCAAGAAGGGCTATGAGAGTGCGTTTTACTCAATACTTCTGCCAGACCAAAAGGGTTTTTGATCTCAGATAAATTTGCTCCCACCTGTTTACTATTCGTCCTGGAATTCAGTTAACTCAAACACGCCTGTTTAGTACTTTCATCCTGATACTGTTAGCTAAAACATATACCTGAACCCTAAACTATAGGACTTGTTAAGCTCAGCTACACCATTTTCTAGACAATGTTATACCTTTATCAAACCAAATAATGTACAGAACTCTGCTGGCCCTCTGGATCCTTTCTGCTCTTATTCTCCAGACACCTAACTTTCTACAGGAACTAAAGTATTCCTTATTACCTAAGCCCACACTATAGGGATGCCAAGATTTCTTCTAGCATGTCCTATTATGAATGAGTTAAGGGATTCTCTTGTTTCTTTATCCACATGTTATAGAGGTGTCGTGATCTATTCTAGCTCCTCAACAAAGAACTTACTCGTTTATATGCAATGTTTCACAACTGAAAACGTATGCTACATGGACTGTCTGTTCCCAATAGTCTATAAGTTTTTGTCATTTTACATTATAATAAATCATTGGCAGTAACAGACTTTCTTCTTGCTAGGATTTTCAAATAAATGAGTCTCTTCTTCATTTTTTAAAATGGTGTTCGTTTAGTGATAAGAAGATGGATGAGTTTCTGTAACTTTCTGTTTCAAATCAAGAAATTAATGGCTTTTGACACACAAAAAAATTAATGGCTTTTGACACACACAAAATTAATGGCTTTTGACACAAAAAAGTAAACTTTATCAAATGTTCTGAAAGCCTTGAGATTACCACTAAAACTCTTGAACTCTTAGAGCAGAAAACGTTATCTTTTTTACTAGGTTTCAAGTAAACCACAGAAACAACTTCCAGGAGGTTAATTCACAAACCAGGTTTGCTTTTCGACAGAAGCATCGACCCCCCCCCCATTCTGATGCACAAAAGCATGACATTTTCCTCCCACCACAACCTGTTGGACAATTTCTGAAATGCGGGTTTTGCCCTTGTGAATGGTTTTACTCCAAGTTAAAGTCACATTTGAATACAGGGCGTTCTTTGACTAAATCGTATCTTATATCTGAGGCCATAGTTTCTCTAATGCTTTTTAGAAGGTAAGAGTATTTCTTTTACTTTGGATGAGTAGAAATCTGTGTTCATGCTGTTATGGCTAATACTGTGCATGTGGAGTTATCACTGCTATGTTATGTTTTGGGATCAGATGCTGATGCAGACTTTCTTGGTGACTTTTTGATGACAGCCGAAGTCAAACACGATCATGAGCAAATCTTTAGTATTGAATATCTGGAACTCTCAGAGGAAAGTCGAAGGAATTTCAGAAGTCAGTGGTCGGAAGGACTGCAAGTATTAGCAACAAAGACAAATTAGCAAAGGTATGCCCTTAACCATGCAGTCTCTCTTTCTATACTGGATCAGGTGATTTGAAGAAATGACGTATGTACCAGGAATACCTGGACGTATTCTGATAACAAAAGTTGGGCAGGATTATAGACAAAACTCAAGGTGCTCCAGCACTAATTTATAAATTATACTCGGATCCTTTGTTGTTTAATTTTGAATACCGATCTATTGTGTATGACTAAAGAATGGTCTTCAAGTATAGTTTGAAGATGAGAGATTTGGTCTCATCGTACGAGGCTGCATATCCACATATAAACTTGACTGGATTTATTACATTCATTCCACTCAAACAATTATGCGCTTTTTGCTGAAATAAAAACGGTAACGTTTTCATGTCGATAACTTATTATGACGGACAGACTCCCTAACACGAGAATGTGTGCAGCAGGGTGGGTAACTTCAGGTCTGTGACTCCCCTAGGGACAGGATGAGCTAAAGCATGCATGAGGTTAATTATGGAAAATGGTTATTTCTATGCACACCTTTGATTTCTATTTTTGCTGTGATGTGTAAAAATATATTATATATCTTTATTGTTAGTGTTGGTAAATAAGTGGGGGTTTGTGAGAAAAGTGAACACACACACATGAACTAAATGGAGTTATTTCTCAGGCCCAAATCGCCAATTGATTGATGATATCAATTTAGGGTTGATATTATATAACAATTTGTTACACCCATGCATCCACCTGAAAACACCCATTGTAGGATGCTTATTTAGCGATGGGGTATTTCCTTTTGCCATTAAATTGTGCAGGTGTTTTCAATTAACAATTATTTTATTTCTGACAAACCACCTTGACCAAATGGCTTGACTCAATCAACGATTATTTTATTTTCAACAATCCACCACGTTGTTTTTTTTCTCGGTCGGGTGCATATCTATAAAGTATGTTTATTTCTGCCAGATAACCTTTTCGGTACACCCGACCTGGATATTTAATAAAAGTGGTGCACAAGTCAGGTGCTGCCTGAAGGCTTCAACTAAAAGTCAAATCTTGTTACCATTTTCTTTTTCGTTCCAAACAAATTCATACACCATTTATGAGAATCTATGAGATTTAAACGAATAATCAAAAGAGAATCAGAAATTTGAAATTATGTTTTAAATAATCGTCTATGAAAGTACATTTGTTATTACCAGATAATATTTGTTGAGTGTCATGTTTACCTCCCCATTAAAAGAAACACTTTGTACTGATTTTTATCTCACTTTTACAAATACAATTTCAGAACTTTTATTACCTGTGGCAAACTATTACAGGTGGACCTTCTAATTAAAATTAATACTTTTGCAAATAACAAATAAAAAATCTTACCCTTCTACTTAATAAACTGGTTAGAATTATGAATTTTTTAAATAATTTTTTTTTTTTTACTTTTGTTCTCCCTAAATATTGCCACTGAGATGTAAGGGGCAACTGTGAATTAGGGGTCAGATTTATACAGAGTATTTTAAGTGGGGAATTGTGGAGACAGAATTTTGTTCATATTACATTTAAATTTTTGTATGTTTGTTCAGTCAGGGAAACAGAGCCGGGGGAAATTTCAAAGGCAAGTGATTTGAGGAAAGAAGATATTAGAGTAGAAAATCATCGGGCATCTGAAAGGATGGGATATTGCTGCTTGTATTTACGTCGATGAGATACAACTGCAGCAAGTTCGTTGGAGCACATTCTATGGAAGTACTTGTAAAACAAGCACAGTGATGCAACTGTCCAAGAGTGAGAGAGTAGTGGTTTGTGTACCAGACCAGATGTGGCAAGGGGAAATGCTGGCTTTATAGAGATATAAGATACAGGTGTGAGAGCAGAGAGAGACCACCTTTTTATAGCAAACTATGTATTTATTCCAATCCATGTTACCTGTGAGTTTTTAATCGAGAAGTTACCTAATATAATACTGCAATATTACCATTATGACTCGATCCTTGTAAGTGCCCTTTTTTCTATGCAATGGTTTTTAAAAAAATAGAGTGAAGTTCTTTCTCCTGGGAAACACTTTTGTCATAAGATATATCAGTTACCAAATTTACTCTATTATTAATAATGTTCTTTGCTACAGTTTATTTTTAAAATTATGTTGTCCCACCCGGACAAATAGTAATATGGAGATATTTTTCAATTATGACGGAAAAATAATCTAAGTCAGCAAGGGAAATAACTCATTTTTAATTTAAGAATATAAAAATAAAAAGAGTTATCTCCCTTACAACTGAAATTTGATTTCCTTTTCTGTATAAGCTTTAGA
This sequence comes from Sepiola atlantica, assembly GCA_963556195.1. Lineage (NCBI taxonomy): Eukaryota > Metazoa > Mollusca > Cephalopoda > Sepiida > Sepiolidae > Sepiola > Sepiola atlantica. Next base: position 148,999,611 of record OY744525.1, read on the forward strand.
AGTGTGCAAACAAATAAAAATAAAAATAAAATGACTTCACTTTGTTTATGCACAGACATACTAATATACATACACACATATATACATACATATATATACATATATATACATATATATATATATATATACGTGTGTGTATATAGCTCGAACAGTACAAACTAATATATATATCTTGAATCCTTATAGGTTTATAACTCGTTAATTATTTCAATGTCTCTGTGTGTATATATATATATATATATATATATATATATATATTAATTAGCATATACTATCAGTTCCTTTTATTTTGTAGTCTCCTTAAAAGATTCAGCTCAATGATTGTCAATTATTGACAACAGAGCAAATATAAGTCAGTTCATATTCCAATAACCATTTGAAAAAACCTACTGTATAGTGTAGGTTTTTTCAAGACACTTTAATCCAAGAACTTTTTACTCTTTGTGAATTTTTTCTGATGATTTTGTAGTGGTGCAGAGACGATATTGACATAAAAATGTTGTTTGGCACAAGACAAATGAAACGGACCGTAGAAAATATATCTCACAGAAATATGTTTTTTGGAAATGTGAAAAAATAAAAATAATAAAATAAAACCATGGTTATTGGAATATAATATGAACTGACTTATATATATATAGTCTAAAGAAGCTTTGAGTTATTTTAAACAAAAAAAAAGAAAAGAAAGGAAAATGCAGTTTAAATTCCCAGAGAAACTAACTAAATCCAAAATATTGCAGACTTAACATTCGTTGGAAAATTCAGAAATAAAAAAATATAATTGTAAGTAAATAAAATAAAAAGTGAAACAAAAACAGGAGACCTTAACGTAAGCGTCTAATATTAACACGGGGATCATCAGCTGTTTACCATGTAACTGTTTCGGAGATTTAAAAACAGGTATATACATATATATACATATATATTGTTATATATATATCATAAATATATTGTTATTTATATATTATATATTATATTATATCTTTATATGATCACAATATATCTGCTTCTGTATTTATTATTAATTTAAAATGTCTGCAAATTTCCAATGTAATATTTTAATACAAGTATATAATTACCAAAAATGATTGCAGAATAAAGCATTTTTGTAATGAATATTGTGATATAATTCCTGTATTAATGTATATAAAGTAAAATAAAATCTTTTATTCATTCACAGGAAACGACAACAATATAGGCACATTAAAACATTCTATATTGAATAGAAATCTTATTCTTCTGAAATGTGTGATATTCAGAAGAGTAAATCTTATTTAAAGACAGACATGTTGGAGAGAAACCCCATTTTTGTGAAGTGCGTGGCTCATCATTTACCCTCTGCTTAAACATAACGATGAAGTAATGTTAAAGCATTTCTCTGTAAAACAAAAGATCTCATTAAAGCTAGACATGAATAGAAACAATGGAGAGAAACTTCATTCTTGTGTGGTGTGTGGCTCATCATTTACAACTAAATTTTATTTGAAGACACACATGCGTACCCACACTGGAGAGAGACCTTATTCTTGTGTTAAGTGTGGCCGATCCTTTACAACAAAAAGTCATTTAAAGAGGCACATGCTTAAACACACTGGAGAGAAACCTCATTTTTGTGAAGTCTGTAGCTCATCATTTACAACAAGATCTCATCTAAAGACACACATGCGGGTGCACACAGGAGAGAAACCTCATTCATGTGTAGTATGTGGATCAACATTTACAACAAATTGTCATCTACAGGCACACATGTGTATACACACTGGAGAGAAACCTTTTTCTTGTGAAATTTGTGGTGCCTCATTTACAAGAAAATTTGATTTAAAAATACATATACGTACACACACTGGGGAGAAACCTTATTCTTGTGAAGTATGTCGTTCATCATTTATGACAACAAGTCATTTAAAAATACATCTTCGATCACACACTGGAGAGAAACCTTATCCATGTAAAGTGTGTGGCTTATCATTTTCAATGTCATCTGGTTTAAAAGTACATGCGCGAAAACACAGTGGACAGAAACCTCACTCCTGCGATGTGTGTGGTTCACAATTTATCAAGAAAAGTGATTTAAAGACACATCTTCGAACCCACACTGGAGAGAAACCTTATTCTTGTGAAGTGTGTGGCTCATCATTTACAACAAAATCTTATTTAAAAACACATCTGAAAATACATATTGAGAAACCTACATCTTGTGAAGTGTGTGGCTTATCATTTACAACAAAATTGAATTTAAAAGCACACATTTGTGTACCCAGTGGAAAGAGACGTCATTCTTGTGAAGTGTGTGGCTCATCTTTTACGAGAAAATCTCACTTAAAGAGGCACATTCTGATACACACCGGGGAGAAACCTTACATTTGTCATGAATGTGGCTCATCATTTACAACAAAATCTCATCTTAAGACACACATGTCTGTACACACCGGAGAGAAACCTTATTCTTGTGAAGTCTGTGACTCATCATTTACAACAAAATTTCATCTTAAGACACACATGTCTGTACACACCGGAGAGAAACCTTATTCTTGTGAAGTGTGTTTTTCATCGTTTACAAGAAAATTTGATTTAAAAATACACGTCCGTACACACACTGGAGAAAAACCTAATTCTTGTAACGTCTGTGGCTCATCATTTACAACAAGAAGTCATTTACAGATACATATGCGAACCCACACTGGGGAGAAACCTTATTCTTGTGAAGTGTGTGGCTCATCATTTACAATGTCAAGTCATTTAAAGAGACACTTGCAAACCCATAAGCCCACAGATATAAATTTAACTCATAAAGAAATCAAGTGTTAGCCCCAGGAAAAAATTAGGCACAAGGCCATCAAAAGTGTGAGGACAATGTATGTCATTTGTCATCCTTAGTCTTAAGTGATAAGAAATATCTATCCTACAAGAACTAACTAGAATCATCTCAGTCACCACAATACCACATTTACACTAGGGGCTGTCCTACTTAAGATACCCCCAAATTTGTTTGAAATTTTATTGTTCATAAATATACATATATAGGGATTTCATTGGTACAAACGGGGAGTAGGGAAAGAACAAAACACAAAAGAACGTTGTTAGTAAGACCCTCTCAACCACCTCCAAACAATAGACTGTCCACTGCTCTCTGGCTTGTTTAGAACCAAAAACAAGCAGGTCAATCTCCAAATGGGAGTGGGACCCAAGTGGAAGAAAAACGGAAACGGGCGATTGAGTTGGAAGAGTGGGTGGCATTCCTCCAAGATAAATGCAAATTGGGAGAGGCTGAGGACAAAAAATTTAAAGTGGGGGCAAGCATCTTGGATGACTTCCAGTACAGGGTGTGGAGGCAACTCATTCACTCGACCAGCCAAGATGCCAAAATTACTCAAATGGCCAGGAACCAGATGCAACATGCTTAGACAGGGAACACATAGTCATACTTGACTCCCATATCGTACACACAAGCTTGCCACTTGCATCCACCTTCCTTCAAAAATCGATGAAATGCACTCCCCTCTATCACATCTGATTTTGACCTTCAACTGGTGCTTGATAAAGCAATCAGATTCTGATCAGCGAAAGATTCAACCCCACACCCCAATCCCACTATGGCAAGGATCGAGAAACACCATTCATCTCTCCCTGTCCCACAGCAGTAAGACATTGCCGATTAAGTTAGATAGGTGCAGCAGCTGCTTGAGTTCAATATTAGCTTTCACCCTGTTGACATACCCCCAGTACCACTGGAGTTCACAGCTAAGGAAGAAAGCATAATCATGCATTTCTTCGACCGTGTCACAGCGGAGACACTCAGGCGAAACATCCACTCTGGAACTGTGTTGTATGTCATTGAGGTGTAATGTGTTCCTGGCCAATCGCCAGGTCGAAGAGAACACAGAGTTGTTAAGCTGACTCGACCCGGTGCTCAACTCCATTCAAAGCGGATCTCCTCTTCTGATTACCACAAACCACTCAATGAACAACTCATCAGCTGCCTCCTCACTAATCACCTGTTGATTCACTGGACCAAGGAAGCTTTTTAAGTGCTGCTCAGCACCTTCTGAAGAACTGCAATTCACCCCTTGGCATACAAGGTCAGGGAAGGTGCTATCGACCACTGGGTTCCATGCAGATACCTCTGTCAATCTTCAACTTAGGAATGCCAGTTCTAGGTGTCTTGATGACATGTCAAGTCAGGCATTCCCAAGCCTCTCTCACCTGAATGTAGACAGGTTTGTGAACCCAGTGCCTCTTCCGGTCCCAAAAACTACGATCCTAGCCTAAAGGCTGGAAATCTTTTCCCCTTTAGTTGGCTTTTAAGAATATACACATGCAAACAGATAATGAAGTGATGCCTTATTCATGTGAAGCATGCAAATTAACGGTTCTGAGGGGTCCTGATTTGAAATGACACGTACAGGTTAATAGAGAGTTTGGATGCTTACCAGACACTATCCTCAAGTGTCTTCAGCCTCTCTGTATAGGGGTTTGAACATTCAGATATCTCAAAGACCTTGAGTTTTGATAGCTGAGCAAAATGAAGTAAAAGAGAGAATCCTTATTCATTGTCAATTCATCCTGATCATATGTATGCACACATACTGTATTTCGATACCTCCTTGTGTTTGTGAAGTCTGTAGTTCTGCATTTTCAGATGATCCTCATCTAAAGAGACACGAAAACACACAAAGTAGAAAAAGAATAACAAAATATCAGGACCTAAAAGATGACTTCGAAAAAAGCATGGTTTCTAAAAGAACTAAACCGGTCAGTGACAAAAAAGTATTAAAAAATGTTTTAATCTTTTAATAACCAAGCTGTAGAGAAATCTAGATAGCAGCTCTAAAAGAAACAATGTCAATCCTTAAAGATTATATATATGTATATATATATATATATATATATATATTTATATATATATGTTTATATATATAAATGTAGCTCATGAAAATAAAGTGTTTTTAAGTTTAATTAATCGTAACTTGACTGGTATAAACCCTTTGGATCGGAACAGAAGATGTGAGACATTGTCTGATGTTCCCCACTCTGTAGCCTGGAACACTTGCAGCACCTTAAATACAAAACAGGATCATGGTGATGATGATCATGGTGGTGGTGGTGATGATGATGATGATGATGATGATGATGATGATAATTAGAACTAATTATAGAAATCTATATGTCCAATACATTTCTGCTGCGATGAGAAATATTAAAACAATGGTGTTCATTAAAACTTATTTCATTTTGCTCTTTAGCAAAGTAGTTGAACCTAAAGATTCTGTGGCTCAATGTCCAATTTGCATTTGTTTTCCTTGGTTAGGTACAGTAAGTGAGAAATCTACTAAGCAAACTAACTCAACAGTTTAAAATTACTATTTTGCTCTGAATGTGCATGTTGTTTTCTATTTAAGAGACGTTCTACCCCCCCACCATAATCATAATGTAATTTATCATTTTAAATGTGGTTGCAGTGCTGACTACATAGGTAGGACAACGTTGAGATTGGACAACAAAGTTAAACAACACATATCCAGAAAATTTAGAAATGGAACTACTCTGTTCAATGGATGTTTAAAAAAATACATACGGGTCCTCAATCATGGAACATTTGATTAAAAAACCGTATTGACTCATTTACCATCTTGAGTCGTGCTTATTCAATATTCCATCTGAAAGTCGTAGCGACGATCTATGTTCGTTTGAAAAAGTCCTTCCTCTGTAACCAGGATTAAGCATAATTAGTCTCTAAGACACATCATTTATTGTATATAGCATTTTTAACGCTTTTTAAAATTTTAAATATATAATATATATAATTTTGTACTTTATCAATTAGAAGAGCCTTGACTATCAAACATTTTCCACAATATTTGATGAGAGACATTCACAAACTTTCTGGGGAAGCATATACAAAGTTTATTGATTCATCCACTCTCTAAATACACCTTGCGTTTGTCACAATTTGGCAATATTCACACTGTTGACCGAACTCACTTTTTGGGGGTTAGGGTTATCGAATGCATGTAAGAACATCCTCACAGACTAATCCTGGTTACTTGCGAACAAGAGACTCTCATGAATTACTAAACACAATGCCAGCAACTATATGCAGTGAACCAAACACTTGCACATATACACACATAAACGCACATGTCGCCAGCAAAAATGAACACATACATTCTCTCACCAACAAAACTGGAAATCACACACATATCTTAGTGCCTTTTCACTCGTAAAACACAATGTGCCTGTAGAAACAAACGCGTCTACTCAATTCTTATTTAAAGCCAAAATGAACACATGTATTCAATTTCTTCTTACATTCTAAACTACCTTTTTTCTGGAACGTTCATTGCAGATTTTGAACTGTCATTCTGTTCTAACAAGTTATTGAATAAAATTAATAAATTTCGTCATTCTTTTATTCTTAACCTGTAAATCTGAAAGTCTTTTACATAGAATTGTTTAAGATGTCCAAAATTCACTCACAAGAAGCATCTGAACCAAATTCGGAAACGTGTCACTGATGACAACAGACAACCTCCTGTTGAACAAGAAGTAATGGACCATATATATGACACGTTCGACCTGGTAACACCACAAGCAGCCGAACAACGCCGGTCTTCCAGAAAAAGAAAAAGGATCGATCCCATAGAGATCAATCCCAGAAAAAAGAGCTATACGATCATTCCAGGGGAATGAAAAGCTCGGGAGGGGGGTGTTGTGGGGTACAAATCACCCCTATTGAAGAACTAATGGAAGCAACCATCTATGATAAATACCATGGTTGCAAAGACTCAAACAGAGGACATTCCTATTCATGTTTTACCGCATGGTAGGAATCCGGTCATCTACCACATTTAGTGGCGTTACTGTATTGCTATGAATAAATACATTGTATATTTTAACCTGTCACAATTTGTGGTTGTTATCTTTGTGACCCCTAGCACGGGTCTACAACAATTATCGATTAAGGGAAGAGTCTACACAGTGTGATGATGTATGGAAGGAAAACCTGGCAAGTGAGGGTTGAGGACATGTGTGGAATGAAACGATATGAGAATGATACAATAGATGTATAATGTGAATTTTCAAGACAGGCTTAGATCTGATGACCTAAGAGGAAGATTAAATCTGGACAATATAGAAAGATGTGTGCAGAATAGGAAACTTTAATGGTATGCTCCTGTTTGGTAAGTGGATGTAGAACAAGTGAGGTAGCAGATTTAGTTCAGAGAAAAAAACTAAGAAAAGCATGAGAAGAAATGGATTTGAGATAAAGATGGATAAATTAAGAATTGGTCAGAGATAGGTTTGTTTGGAAGTCGGTTTCTTTATTTTTCAATCTTTTTCTCAAGTCAATATTGTTCACTTCATCTCATTTTTTCCTGTTAATTTCACCTGTTATCTTAACTGTTCTAAGTCTACTAACCAGAGAACTATCATCCATTCTTTCAACGTGACCATACCATGAATGAGTTTTTGTCAACACAAGTCAATACATCTTCCCTCCAGAATCTCAACAATTTCACCAAACCTTCCACATAAGCTTCGAACATTTAAACGCCTAAAATTTAACCGAAGTTCTTTGGAAATCATTTCCTAATTTTAGGCGAGATTGTTGTTGGCTGGTGGTTATGGGGACCTGTGCTTTTATCGAGACAACATCTCTAGGTGATTGCTTAGAGATAGCATCACCTGCTATATTTTGGTCATATTTAAAATACGCACCCATTCCGGTAACCATTTGTAATATTGAGGTTGTGTAAAAAATTGAAATAAGTTTTCAACAGAATGAAGAAAAGTCATATTTTTTAAAGTTTGTAGAATTACCTCCTTTTCTCAAGACAATTATACAGATTCACCACCAGAAATCGTTTTCAGTCCCGAGTTGTTCTGCCCTTTGGAAAACGCCACTTGTCGTTAATATTGTGATGATAAAAAAGCTGCACAGGCAAAATTCCCTCTTTCTTCAAGTTGGTCTTGGTCTGACAACGGTTTGACAAGCACATCACACACCACATGCGCTTATATACACACACACACACACACTATTCTGGAACGTAAGAATTTTCTCTACTCACACACACACGCATACGTACACATCTTTCTACTCAGACTTGGTTTAACATATTCTCGTGAACTCAATTTTACAGAAAACACAATAGAGAACATAAAATGCACTACATAAACCTTTCCTCTGTACATATGACCACACATTAATCTACTCACACACAACACCATAATACTTCTTTGTTTTCTTGTTGATAATTTGTTTTCATCGGCATTCTTGTATAATGAACACATACATATATACAAAAATAACAGCACTGCCAAGTTTCGACCCTTAAACCCCTAAAAGTCTATGCAGATTTTTTTTCAAAACAACTTGTCGAAAATATGTCTTTTTTTGTCTTTGAAAATTACTTATTTTTTATTAAAAAAAGAAGTATCAATTTTTTAACAAACAATTAATATATTTAATTCAATTCAATTTTTTAAAAATGGTTGGAGTTTCAAGATTGCAACGGACATTTATTGGAGAGAACGTTTATGCAAATAAGTCATGTAGAATAATAAGAACACATTTATAGAAGTTGGCAGTAAACTTTAATGGTATGCTCATGTTTGGTCTGACAATATGATCAAATGGCTTGCAAAACAATTCGTATTATTTTATTTGTGCAATGGACCATGTAAATTGAACCGGGCTGTGCGTTCTGTATATGGGATTTCGAGTTTACTCATTTCCAGTTTTTACACAACGTCAATATTATATATGGCTGCTGGAATGGGTGTGTATTCTTAAATATTACCATAATGTTTTTACAATCAGTTTGGTTGTTTAGTTTTATGGCATATCAACCCTTTTCGGGTTATTGAATGCCGAATACGGTCATTTTGGTAAACGTTTTTATGCTTCAAGTTTTTATCTTCAAATATTTATTCATGGTTTGGTTGTTTTGTAGAAAAAAATATTGGTTTTGATTTGGCGTTTGCAGAACATGATTGAGTTTTGCAAAGGAAAAGGATAAAAACAATTACATCAATGTTTGGTGCATTTTTGATGAGGAAGCTGATATCTTCAAAGAGCCTGATCTGCTAGCATCAATTTGACTATCAGCAAGGGTATTCGATGCAGATAGAAAACAGGTGTTCCATTAGGTTTTGATACTTTTGATGTCATCTTCCGACAAGCTAGAATGGGCAACTGTTACATAATAGATGTATGTATGTGAACGATTTCATCAGCTAGAATGGATTTTGTATCGAGGTGGACCAGTGCAAAATCTTGACACGAAAATCTAAGCAACAAGTTCGCTCTTGGACCGAAAATATAAACATACCTGAACTCTGACCCCTCCCTGATCTCTGATCAAACAGGTGCGTGGTGACAGAGTCTTCATTTGAGGTAATTACGTCACAATCGTGGGAACGAGAAAAGAAAGAAGTTTTTAGTCAGTCTGTGTTTCGGGAGTGTGGTGCACAGATGCAGAATTCGAGATGTAATTCAGAATAAAGGAAAATGGGAATTTAATTCCAAAAAGAGTGATAGTCCTTCCTTCCTATCCCCGTAACGAAGTAGATCTAAGTGAGGAAGACAATTGGCCTCTCTCTCCAATTTAATGGATGTGGTGTTTTATAATTATGACGAGAAAATCTCTCCAAAATAAACAACCATTAACTCTCTGTCACTTTGCGCCTTCCTCCTTTCCGTGCATGAAAAGATTTAATTACAGACCCTAGATGATCACGATGACGACGGCGAAGGGCGATGATGATGATAATGATGATGATAGTGGCGGAAACGATTTCGGCGACGGGTGTCAGTATACAGAAATCGATGAGCAATATATGTTGTTAGATAAAAATAACGTTTGCTTTGGATGCGAAATTCTGCTTCTGCCCAAACGATTTATGATAGTCATACTTTGAGCGTTGTTGATAAAACACCATATTTATTTCTTGCCTGTCGCCCAGACTTGAACGAGAGGCGAGATAACTTCTTACTTCGACATGCATGTCTCCTGATTCGAACTTTTTCCTGTTTTCATAACTTGTTCCGAGCTATTCTTTATGTTGTTGTACCTGTTTGAATAAAACTGATTTGAATTATAGAAGTTTGTTCTTTTAACCAAAACTTGGTAACCCATTTTCTTCATATCCAATAAAGCCAGTAGAATGAATATCTATGCAGCAACTCTACTACAAAATAGAGATCCGACATCTTTTCCCTCACTAAAAATGGTGACCCCGACGTGATCTGAACACGCATTAATTACAAATACGTTTTGTTATATGCACATTCTTAAGTAAAAAACAACAGTTTTATTTACATAACGTTTTGTAAACTTTGGAGATTTATTTTTTTAAAATTAAAATACATAGTTTTATTTTATTTATTTACTTTTTTTTTCACTTAAGTTCACCCGAAACAAAACACGGTGCAACTGAGATGTATGCGCTAGTGTGAATTAGAGGAATCCTGTATGGGAAGTCGGGCAGCGAGATGCTTGTTCACATTACATTTAAATGTCTGCATGTTAGTACGGTCATGAAAACAGGAAACATGAAAGGAATTCCAAAGGTTAGCAGTACGAGGAAAGAAGCTATTAGAGTAGAAAGCTCTCCTGAATCTGGGTACATCAACATTGAAGGGGTGGGATCTTGCTGACTGTTGGGTTGATTAGGGGTATTTACCCTTACCCTAACTAGTGCAGCACACTCGTAGGAGAACATTCCATTAAAGTACTTGTAAGACAAGCACAAGGAAGCAACATTGCGGTGATGGGACAAAGGCTGGAGCATGCTTGATAGTGAGGGCCCTATTAGATTAGAGACTCTTTTTTGAACCCCTGTCCAAGAAAGAGAAGCTAGTTTTTGTGCACTGACCCAGATGTGACAATACTTCATGCATGGGCGAATAGTGGCTTTGTAGAGATATAGGTTACTGGCAGGTGTGAGAAGTTTTCTAGTTCGGTAGAAGGAGCTCACCTTCCTTGTAGCAGCTTTGGCAATGTATTCTATGTATTTGTTCCAAGACATATTATCTGTGAATGTTGGCTCTAGTAGTCTCAAGTAGGTACTATTAGTCATGGCAATCAGTGGTTGAAAAGGTTTCTTATAATTGTTGAAGGAAAGGAGCTTTGTCTTAGTAGCATTAAATGTTACCATCCATTTTTTGAAAAGGAGCTTTGTCTTAGTAGCATTAAATGTAACCATCCAGTTACGTCCCCATTCCACCACAGAGGGCATTTTCTAAAGATTTAGCCATTTGATATGCTTGTGTTCATTTTTCCTACAGGTCGAGTATAGAGCATGGGGTTATCAGCAAATATACCAATCGCGAACACAATTTTATAGGTTGATCAAGAATAATAAAAATGGTACAAAGCAAGAACAATAACGAAAATTAGCACTGTTCAAAAGAGTGGGTATAAGCTCTTTCCCCTATAGTTTTACAGAGAAGCTAAGCCCCACCCCTGATATTATTGTAGATTATGACCCTTAGCTTAATCGTACAGTGTAGATATTTTTCCTTGTAGATAACAGCCAAAGCGGCACCGATAATTGATAAAAAAAAGAAGACAACACTCTATTTCTAGCGATCGTGATGAATGGAAGAATTTTGTTTTACAGCATGTGGCGAAGCTCTCTGAAGTATGTTCTTGGGGTTTTCCCCGCTGGAAATAAGGACGAAGACTATAGTCCGCTGGAAGAAAAGTTGGTGGCATATAAACGTGACTGGTCTGGGGTCCCATAAAAAAATGAGCGCTTTATCTGCTAACGCCGGAGACAGCAGTCAACAGATCACATTGACCATGCGATAGAGCGACTTGAGAGAAACATGCGAAAATAAAGAATGTCTAGATCTCAATCGCCTAGACGTCATAATCGTTTGTCCCAACACCATCGCCACTCAAATAAAACAGGATTGTGTTACTACCAAAGTCGCTATGGCAACCAAGGCTAGTTTTAGGGTATGCGTAGGAAATGCAGATTCACATATGCTGCAAGTAAATGGCGTACCATCTATAAGCCTTTTTAATCTTGATTTCTCTGCAAACCAGGGAAACTAAATTCTGGGGACCCGAGCACGGCACGGTCTTCACTAGGTTCTCATGATAACCGTGAATATTTCATTAGGGACTCAATATCCCAAGCACGTTGCTTGGTTGATACTGGGGCCGCTTGCAGTATTTGGCCACTGAAACTACTAGCTAAAAAGCCACCAGTGTCGCCCATTTCACTGCAAGCCGTAAATCACTCCCTTATTCCCACGTACGGTCAAATTTCTCGTTCTTTGGACTTGGAATTGCGCAGAGACTTTACATGGGTCTTTACAGTCGCGGATTTACCCTACCCATTTTGGGTGCAGACTTTCTGCATCACTTTAATCTATTAGTGGACATGCGCAGACGACGGCTGATAGATGCTAATACGGAACTTTCCGTACCGGGTTTTAAATCAAACACCCCATCTGTCAGTCCGGTATTCTTTATTGCCGCAACCGATGACCCAACTGCAACCTCTCGAATACTTTGCTGTGAATTTCTGGCAATGTACCTCACAGTGAAACACTTTCAGCATTCACTCGAGGGCCGTCAATTCGTGATCTACACTGATCACCGTCCACTTACATACCCACTGCGTGCTAAGCTGACAAATATTCTCCTCGCAAAACTCGCCACTTGGATTTTGTTTCGCAATTTACTAACGATATCCGACATATATCTGGTGAACAGAATACTGCGGCAGACACCTTATCCTGCCTTCCTATAAATTCTCTGTCTTCACCTTCGGATATCGATCTACAACAGATGGCTTTAGACCAGCCATATCTGGACACTCTGGATCTGTCGTCACCTGAGTTTGCAACTTGCAAATTCAAATACCTGCCTGTGCCCACTTCGGACACGCAGATCATCTGTGACAATTCAACAGATTCACCTCACCCTTTTGTTCCACTAACTCATCGTAGGGTTGTTTTTGATACCCTTCACAACTTGGCACACCCCGGACTCAAAGCCACAGTGAAGCTGCTTTCAGCTAGATTTTTCTGGCCAAATATGAGGCGTGATATCACTGCCTGGACACGTTCCTGCATATCCTGCCAAAAGTCAAAGGTGCACAAGCATATCCGTGCACACCTTGGAACATTCAGCACTGCAGACGCTCGATTCAGCCATGTTCATATTGATCTGGTTGGACAATGGCCTGTCAGTCAGGGGTTTACTTATCTCCTGACCTGCATAGATTGTGTTACACGGTGGTCTGAAGCCATCCCTCTAAGTGACATTTCGGCTGAATCCGTAGCGCGAGCCCTTATTTCGGGCTGGATATTGCGCTATGGAGTCCCCTCAACTATTACCACCGACTGTGGTGGACAGTTTGAATCCCACCTATTCCAGGAACTTTCCAGGATTTTAGGGATTAAACGTACCCGTACAACCAGCTATCATCCAGCTTCCAATGGGATGATAGAACGCTTCTATGCCAATTGAAAGCCGCGTTGCGTGCTTATCCTGACCAGCAGCGATGGAGCGAGTACGTACCTGTTGTCTTTCTTGGCTGTCGCGCCGCGATCAAAGAGGACCTCTGATACTCTTCAGTCGAACTTGTCTAGGGACTACCTATAACGTTGCCGGATAATATGCTGACCCCGATAGATTTAATGACAACAGATACAGCTCTGTATATAAACAGACTGCAAGCTTACTTTAATGAGCTCCCACCTATGCACCCTAAGCAACAGACAATTAAATCTTCGGTCCCTAAAGACATTTCCTCGTGGACTCATGTTTTTGCGCGAAAAGACTCTGTGAAAGCCCCTCTTACTCCTCTTTATTCTGGTCCTTATCGCGTGCTTTCACGCACTGACAAACTTTTCACCCATGACATTCGTGGCAAAAAAGACACCGTATCCATCGACAGAGTGAAAAGAGCTTTTCTTAATGCAGAAACACCTGAGTCACATATTCCCCCTACTGTGCATCAGACAACTGCAAATACACATTTACTTTTAGAAACCCCTAAAGAAAATTATGTCACCACCACACGTAGTGGTCGACGAGTACATTGGCCCAAAAAATTGTCTAAAACTGTCTATATATGGAATGAGCCTTGTACTATATTTTTCAAAACATACTTCTCACATTAAGGATCCACACTTCTCCAAAATTACTTTTTTTTAAAGAGAAGACAAACTCTTAAATAAAAAAATAAAAATATTTTTTCATTAATATACAAACATTTCCTGAAAATACTTCTTGCAGAAAAGACTTTTCTTGCAAAGCAAAAAAAAAAAAAACAAACTTTTAAAACATTTGTTAATTGATAAATTTTGTATTTTTCTGATTTCCCACTACTACACTTCCTTTTATTTCCTGTCGGCTTTCAGCCTAAGCAGGGGGTTATGTAGCAGTCACCAATAGGGACTACTTTTGAATGCGTAATCACTGTCCCTGTGAGCTGGCTTGTCCAATCAAATCACAGGGCGCAGTAATATCGTTAGTTCCCTAAGGGACTACTTATGTCCCCTTAGGGTTCGAGGAAAAAGATCAGACGACCACCTGGCACCAGCTAGGACACATCGCAGAGAGCACCGGCGAGGAACGAGGAAACGCTCTCTCTCTGCCACCGTCGCCACTTGACGACTACTACCATCTTCACATAAAGAAACTCACAGGCAGCCCTAAGAACTCTTATATTCTTCCTCTTCCTCAGACGGACACTGTCCCACTCTCTTCTACCTATACCAAACGGTATAGGTAACCTTGAGTTAATAAAATCCCTTTTTGTTATAGTTACAGAAATACTTTTCGTTGTACAAAAGCATGGAAATTCCCAAATTTTTACAGTTTTATTGTCATTAAGGGTATGCGAGCACAACAGGGCTATGTATTTTACTGGTAGGAATTTTCCTCAGTGCACTTCACACACCTCATCCACTCATGCATAGAGATGTATACTGTAGTGATGTGATAATGAAATGGTTTGGTTGATATGTAGTCATACCCTTAATTAATGTCAATAAAAGTGTAAAAATTTGGGAATTTCCTTGCTTTTGTACATTTAGTGAATATGAATTTTCATCTTAACCCTATTAAGGGCATATGATTTCAGTATACTAGCATTTATCATGGAATGTATATGGATTTCGTTTTTTATTTTAATATAATAAAATATTTAAAATATGGGTTATTTCCAAGATTTGTATGTTTTTATTGCTCCTTGTTTAATCTTGAAACAAATACAGCGTCACGTGACGTACGGATGACCAGAAATTAAAAAAAAATATTTTTGTTATAATTTCTGATTTATTCGAAGTTTTTTTCGGTTGATAATTTGTTTGTTAAAATTAATTGAATAAAATGTCTTATATGGCATGTTTTTATTTATTTCAAACACTTACATTATTAATAAAATGTGTTTTTCAATGTAAATATTATTTGTTTATGACTTATTTGTTTATTACCACATTAAAATTAAAAAAATACTAATTAAACAAATGTATTATTATTATTAAACTATAATTCGAAGAAACAATAATAATTAAAATAATTCGTATAAACAAGAAATTATAACAAAAACGTTTTATTTTTAATTTCTGATCATCCGTACGTCACGTGACACAGCATTTGTTTCAAGATTAAACAGCAAGCCACGAAAACATACAAATCTTGAAATAACCAAACTATGTGTGTATACGTTAAATTTCCGTATAGATATTCAAAGAACTGTAGATTATTTTTGTTTTATTTTATATTGAATTATCTCCCTTATTGACTATAAATTGAATTATCTCCCGTGTTAACTCTTCTGTTTCTTTGAACAACGAATTAAATTTATTTGAAAACTTTACTTTATATTTGATTATTTTATTAATTTCCATTTTTCTAAAGAAAACAAATAAAACGAAAAAACTCCATAAAGGTAAGTCCAATCACTACCGAAATTGTTTTCATTGCGATCATTTTACGACCGAATTTCAAGTTTTTTTTTAAAACTTTCGTTGTAAATGTTTAAATTTGTTTATATTTCAAATAGAATTTAATCTAATTCAATTTAATTTGTTTTTATTGTTTCTTAATTCTCGCATTTCTGTCTATGGCGATATTGAATTATCTGACCTAGAAGCTGCTATTCCGAATTCGTGGCCGTGGGCCGCCATGAGTGAACTGTTTCTCTTGTACGAAACGGTCATACAAAACATTTGGTACTCTCATAGCTGACGCACCATGTTTTCGTGACTTCGCGTCGTCAACGTTCGGGCAGGTCTTCTTACGAAACTATTAACCAAGAAACAGATAAACAGATTGTTTTCGTTAAAATAAGAAAACAACATACAACCAGATTCCCAAGTATTATTTACTCCTCTCCAGGAGTTAGGCACAAGGCCAGTTTTATCCTACTCCCACAAGTAAGATGTGACCCAAGGTCGGGTCGGAAAGTGGGGGTTGAAAAGCCAGCGCCCGAGAGGTTCCCGAGTTCGAAGTGTTAGTGATACACCTGAAGAAGGACCGAGGTTATAGTGGCCGAAACGTTGTAATGATAACACTCAAGATGTGAAATGTAGTCCGAATAACCAAAATTATACAAAAGAACAAACAAAAATAAACATCTAATTAATAACAGTTGTTTAGCTGTGATTCGTTCTTTATTTTTATATATGTATTTTATAGGGACCTCCAATTGGTTGTGAACTATTTACCCCCCCCTATATATAACACGATGTAACTTTAATTTAGATTAAGATTATCAACAAAACTTTTTTACCATTCAAAAGAGGATACATTAAATAAACTGCTGATGATTTTTTAGAATTTTTTCCAGCATACGAAACTCATGAAAATGTGAAGTTAAAATGTTGTGTACTTTTTTTTACGTGATAAACTAACGTTCTTATGTATAAGCATTTATGTGCGCTGTGATAGGCACATTTTTAATAAATCTCGCATAAATCAAGTTATGGCCAGATCTTCACGAAATTTTCAATACTTATTCATTATAGGACTAATTTATCTTTAAAATGCTGTTTTCCTAAAATATATTAGGGAAAATATTTTTTTTACGTGATTCCCCCCCCCCCCTGTTTCATTTTATGAAATATTGAACGAAATATATTGTCATCCGGCGATTTTTTTTTCTTATATAAAACTAAACTCTTTTAAAAAACACATTGGATTAATTTTATTAAATTTTACGTAAACTGTTTTAGTAAACTGGTCCGTGAATGCACAAATAAAAAGTGGAAATAAAAGCAATATTATTATGTTTTGAATTTTTTTTTACCTTTTCTCAATAAAATATACTGTGATTTATTGAAATGCAAAAAAAAAAAAGTTTTACGAAATAATTTTTATTTTCAGAGACATTTATTCATTTGATCGTATTGATCGAGTTTTTCGGTTTTAAACATCATTTTTGAACATATTCGTGTTCGAAATTTTTCAAAATATTTTAATATAATATAGCCCGAAGTATTATGAATCGTAAAAGACAAAAGTTGTGGCGGATGTCATATTATGTACTTGGAAAAAACTACTTCATTTGCTAGAAGTAAGAAAATTTTTTTGCACTAACTGATTTTGCCGCAACTATGGAACGCAATACTAGCCATAATTAACACGTCAATTTTTAAAGTGAAATTGTCCCACGCGCATACATTTTTAGAGTAAAATTGGTGCACGCCGCACGCTAATTTGTAAACAGTAACACTAATAAGAAAAAACGTTGACAAAAGTAATTATTATTATTATTATTATTATTATTATTATATATTTATAATACTTTTTATCATTATATATATATATATATATATATATATATATATATATATATATATATATATATTAATATATTAAGTTTCGGAATCGCGGCACTTCCACATTCAGTAAAACAGCGCCAAAGTGAATATGTAAGTTATTCAGGCAATTCTGTTTTTTTTCAGTAAAAAAAAAGTAATAATCTGTCTCAAGGAAGAAAAAAATGGTTAAAACAAACCGTTAATTTTGTTTACACCATAGTAGTAAAGTAATTTGTTTCACTTCTGTTCATCCGTACATAGATAATATCTTGCCATGTCTCACGCGATGTTTAGTAAACACTACCCCGTGTGTCGTAAAACAAGAAAATTTCGTAGTTTCATCGGACAATGAAGAAGGGTTTCTTTCAGAATTTGATAATGTAACCTTTAACTAAACTATTTTACTTTAAAACAAGTATAACTTTATTTGAGAGAGTTTTTTTTGCAATCGGTAAAGCAAAACGAATGTATGACTTCTTAACGTACACATGAAATAGTGACGTCACCGTTCTTCACATGCAATTGGAGGTCCCTAGTATTTTAGTTTGATTTTCTTTGTCGTAATTTATTGGCTGCGTTTTGCAGTTTTCGCCTCGTCAACTCTTGAGTGCTTCCGTAACCTGCCGTGGCCACCGAGAGTTACTACAGGCCGGTTGGCTAGAAAATGACGTCACTGCATTGCGTGTCAAAACAAGGACCGTCGTAATGACAATAAGAAGGCATTTCGACTTCTCTATTCACTAAATAATCCATCGAAATTCAGGAAATCAACCAATTTTAATGAAATTTTCAATATTTATTAATAAACAAGCACAGGAGATATAGTGAAACATTTTTAAAAAATCTTAGTGAAAATGTATTATTTTTTTTAAAACAAAATACACCTTTACTAAACGTATATTTTTATATATATAAAAAAAATCCATGATTTTTTAAAATGAAAATAAGATCTGTATATGTTTAAAATATTTTTTGAAAAAAACTATTTCGTATATATTACGGAAAATGCCCTACACTCTTGTTAATAAAATCAGTATAACTCGAAGAATTAACGATATTATCATTGAATAAAGCATTGTTTAATTAATATTTTTTGTGAAAATTTTGATTAAATATGATGTTATTTCATTTATTTAATCTACAAAAAAGTAGAGAAAAGATAAACTATGCTACATACACTTAAGACATCGAAAAAAAGTAATAAAAAAAAAATGGAACACTACTTTTTTTTATCAAATAATGAATAAGTAATTCAGACTTGATTTTTTATATAATTAAAAAAAATTCAAACTTACTACACTATATTTAGTCGGTGTAAACATTATTACGTGTATCCATATTTGCAGTAATTATTTCTCTTTTGGAAATCCAAACATATGCAGTAGGCATTTTAACTTTGTGAATTATGAAATGAAATTTTTAAAAGCGCGAAATTATTTTAAAATTGGTTGATTTCCTGAATTTTGATTCCATTATTAAACAAACAGTTAACATTGAAATTTTTTTTTGTATAATTTTTAAGCAAATTTCAAATCATGGATTTTTTTTATATATATAAAAATATACGTTTAGTAAAGGTGTATTTTGTTTTAAAAAAAATAATACATTTTCACTAAGATTTTTTTTAAATGTTTCACTATATCTCCTGTGCTTGTTTATTAATAAATATTGAAAATTTCATTAAAATTGGTTGATTTCCTGAATTTTGGTGAATTTTTAAGTGAAGGGAGGGTCAAAATGTTTTTACATTTTGGGGATCGGCCTTTGATTTTGCACGTACCTATCTCTTAATAGCAAGATAGGAGTTGGTGATTCCATTATTAAACAGACAGTTAACATTGAACTTTTTTTTTGTATAATTTTTAAACAAATTTCAAAGTCTGAATTACTTACGGTTGATTGGGTTAGAAGTTTAAATAATGGTAATTCATAATTCAGTTTTTTGAAGTATTTGATCGTGAATTATTATTTTCTTTAAATATTTATATTGGATAAAGATCAGTTTCAAGATGAATCGAATCGTGTTCTTTTCTTTTCTTTTTTTACATGCAATTTTTAAAGTTTTCTAATGCTTTGTTTTAAATATTTACAATATCGTATGTTCAACATGTTTTGATATTTTGAATAACTTTAGTAAAGGTGTTTTTTGTTTACAAGAAATAATACATTTGCACCAAGCTTTATAATAAAGTAATGGATTTATTATATTCCGTGATCATTAATTAATAAATCCTGAGAATTTCATTAAAATTGGTTGATTTCCTGAATTTTGATGGATTATTTAGTGAATGGAGAAGTCGAAATGCCTTCTTATTGTTATTACTATGGTCCTTGTTTTGACACGGAAGTCAGTGACGTCAGAGGGGGGCAGGAAGTTAGTTGCTTGGCCTGTAGTAACTCTCGGTGGCCACGAACCTGCCCGAACGTTGACGAAGTCACGGAAACATGGTGCGTCAGCTATAAGAGTAGCCAACGTCTTAAGTTTAATTTCGACGGTTTCAAACCTATCTAAATAATAATTAAAAAGAAATTGATTTATTTTAATCCCATTTTTTTATGGTTTTCAGTAATGAAGTAAAAATTCCATTTTTAATTAATATTTAATTTTCATTTTAAATGATTCCAGCAAATTGCAATTATAAAATTGTATCTGAAAATGATTTGATATATCTTTCTTTTTTGTTGTTGTAATTATGACCGTTTCGTGCAGTCTATTAATGGTGGCTTGCTGTTCTGAATTCGGAATAGCGGCGCACATTAAAATCAACTGATTAAGCCGAATTAAATATATTTTAAAAAAGTAATTAAGTATATTTACTTTCGTTTTCTCTAGTTTAAACGAAGAAAATGACCCAAACATTTTCGAATTAAAAATAAATGACCTTCATATTGAATTTAAAAAAAGTTAATTCTTGAATAGTTAGTAAAAATACTGGACGTTTTTTTTAGATTTTTATGTGAACGTGGCTTCCGGTTAAATTGATGGCGTCACGTCCGCTACGGATGGCAACAAATGTAAAAAAAAAACCGTTGTAGTTAGACTTTCTGGTTTATGCGATCTATACTGTTAATTCGAATTATAGTTTAATAATAACAATACATTTGTTTAATTATTATTTTTTTTAGTTTAATGTAGCAATAAACAAATAATATTTCCATTGAAAATACACATTTTCTTATTAATGTAAATGTTTGAAATAAATAAAAACATATGCTACACTAATTAAACATTTTATTAGATTACTTTTAACAAACAAATTATCAACGGAAAGTTATTTTTTTAAATATCTGACAAAAAATGACATTTTACGAGCCGAAAGTTATTTTTTTAAATATTTGACAGAAATGACATTTGACAAAAAATGACATTTTACGAACCGAAAGTTATTTTTTTTAATATTTGACAAAAAATGACATTTTACGAAATTAATTTTGTCAAACAAATTTTCAACCAAAAGTTCTTTTTTTCTTCTCAATAACGTTATTTTTTATTACAATTCATAACATTTTCTAATCTCATATAAGATGTTTCCAAAAAAATTGTTTTTCATTCGCCGCCGCCAAAGAAACTCTTAATTAATTCAATATTATTATTAAACTATAATTCGAAGGAACAATACTAATAAAAAAAATCACATAAACAAAACTAACTTATGAAAATCGCATAAACGAAAACTTTTTTTTTCATTTGTGGTCATTCGTAGCGGACGTGACGTCATAAATTTAACAGGAAGCCACGTTCACATAAAAATCTTTAAAAAAAGCCAAATACATTTTACTTTAAATATTATTATCCTTTTTTTTCTCTTAATGTTTTTTTAAGGTTTTAATTGAGAAGATAGTTAAAGAGGGAGATTTAACAGCACGGTTCAAATGTAAGAGTCAGTTGGATGCAAAGCTATTGTCCAAACACAAATTTGTATGGTGTTTCAAAAGGGACATACTTAAAAAGTTTTTATTTTTCTAAATGGGTATTATTGTACATATTGTTCACCCAAAAAGAAAAAAATATGAGATTCTACTTTTTTTTTTAGCGAGTACATGTAAAGATTGAAAAACTTGGTGGTAAAAAATATTTTCAATTTTAAAGTGGGGAATCAGTTTAGCTTATGAATTTAACAGAAGAAAATGATCATCTACTTTCTTACCAGATAGCGTTTTAATGATATGTAACCAATTTCTGGTTTTAATTAAGTCTTAGAAATTTTTTTTGGGGGGGGGGGGTATCTTGGGAAGGACTTAGGGTTAGAACTCAAAGGAGCCACGTAATGATTTTTCATAATTAAAAAATCTCAAGGGAGCCACGTAATGATTTTTCAGAATGAAAAAAATCTTAAGGGAGCCACGTAATGATTTTTCAGAATTAAAAAATCTCCCATCCACCTATAAAACACACACACTAAATTTATCTCCTTCAATAAAATAAGTTTTGGTTATATGCCTTAAAACGCTACTCGGTTAGAAACTGCTGGCCTGGAAACCTGTGATGATTTTTACGTTGAATTCATAGGGTAACCTGGAGTATTTAGCACCATGGAAACACCATGGGGCATTAGGTACCAGCAACTAGGTAACCTTCACAAACCTCTTTATAGCATTATTATGGCACTTGTAGGGCAATAAGCACCAAGCTTGTCTGATCACTGAGCAATCATTGCTATATATATATGTAATGCTATAGAGAGGTTGGTGAAGGTCACCTAGTTGCTGGTGTGTAATGCCCTAGGTCATCCTATGCAAAACTGATTACCCACTCTAAATTCTGAAATAATTGTTTTTTGTTGATTTTGTTTCATTTTTATCGCCAAGTTTTTCAGGTTGTTTACATGTAATCGCCTAAAAAGTAGAATCTCACAATTTTCACTGAGGAGGGGGTGAATTAGAAAAGGGTGTCCATGTACAAATTTACTTTTGAATGTTTTAATAGTTAAAAATGAAGATCTGCCCAAAAGAGGCACACAAAATATTTAGTTTTAATAGTTAAAAACGAAGATCTGCCGAAAAGGGGCACATAAAATAATTAGTTTTTCTCTTTTCATCGTTCAAATGTAAGCTGTTGTGCAAACAAACATGTTTATGGTGTTTCAAAAGTGACATAATTGAATGGATATTATTTTTAACATAATTTTTTTTTATTGTTGTTGAATAATGTGAAAATTCAGCAATTATGTATTTTTATGAATTATCACAGTTGTGTTGATATAGAAATATGTTTTTATTTCAATTACTTGAGCGAATTAAAGAAAAATTCCTTACATTTTAGTCATTTTAAAATCAAGTTAACAAATTCAGTAGAAATGAATTTCATTGACTATTGTTACAAAATCAAGTCAACAAATTCAAAAGAAATGAATTCTATTGACTATTATTACAAAATCAAGTCAAAAAATTTAGAAGTGAATTCAATTGACTATTTTTACATAATCAAGTCAAATTCATAAATGAATTCTATTGACTATTATTACAAAATCAAGTCAAAAAATTTAGAAGTGAATTCAATTGACTATTTAAAAACAAGTCAAATTCATAAGAAATGAATTCTATTGACTATTATTACAAAATCAAGTTAACAAACTCAGAAGTAATAAATTCTATTGACTTTTTACAATGAATGACAATAATGTGAAAACAATAATAAGCAAAGAATATGGAATTAAAAAATTTGAAATTAATACAAATGTAAATATTACATAAACTTCTTAACATTTCTTTTAGAGCAGATTTTGACTGGAATTTGTTTTTCTTGTTTAAAATTGCTGCACAATTCTCAAAAGAATAGATAACCTTCCTTTTAAAAAATCAGATTTGCTGCTTTTGTAGTTTGTAGGAAACAAGGCAAAATACATAAGAATGGGTTAGGCAAAATACATAAGAATGGGTCAGGCAAAATACATAAGAATGTGTCAGGCAAAATACATAAGAATGGGTCAGGCGAAATACATAAGAATGGGTCAGGCGAAATACATAAGAATGGGTCAGGCGAAATACATAAGAATGGGTCAGGCGAAATACATAAGAATGGGTCAGGCGAAATACATAAGAATGGGTCAGGCGAAATACATAAGAATGGGTCAGGCGAGACATGGGTGAAATGCCTAAAGAGACATAGGAAATAATTCCATTTTCTATATTCATTTAATAACAGGATTCAAATATAAGAGTTGGTTTAATGGTTATTTATGTACCAAAGTCATTACCTCCTCATGCAATTGTGATATTGGTAAATTAATTTAAATTAACTAGACAACAATGTATAAATAGAAAGACAATGACTGCCTTTTCCGCATCTTGTATTGTGGCAGATCTGTCGTGTCCTAACTACTGTTCTCCATAATCTACCAGCGATATCTTCGATGGTTTGGTCATGCAGCTTGTCACTCCCAGAGGGAGATGTAATTTACGATAAAATCCTCCCTCACCTCTTTGCCTGGGTGGTGCAAGCATATCAGTGGACAGTTAACACCTTACAGATCACAATTAATTGGATATATGTGTTCATAAACGTACCTTGTTATTGCGCGTCTCACAATCAGAATCGCGTTGTTGTCTTTTTCTCCCATGACTGGGGACACCTGCAATTGTTCACAGCCACGAAGAATGAAAAAACATAGATTTTAAGAAAAACCTTTTATTGACCATGTAGATGGACCGTTTCTTCTGATATCGGTTAGGGTGGCAGCGTTTTACTGGCTACAGATTTGTTGTTATAGTTAAATTCGAATAACAGCCATTCTACCCATCTGTCACCCTCAAAACTTCAACACAACTCATGCTTCACCTATTCTCTCCCAGATTGCGTCACATCCGTCTCAGTACACCTAGGGTGGAGATGAAATTTGAAAGCACTCACTGACCCGATGGCATGTGTATGTGTTGAAATAGGCCCGTGAATTAAAATAACAAGATGAATACTAGTAAACGTACCCACTTACTATATAACATCAGGACATGAACAACAGTTATTAAGGAGAACTTGGCTGAGTTTTCAGGTCCACGGTGGAATCAGGATTGGTTAGCCATCTCTTGTGACTTTGCTCAGGACTGCCATGTATGGGCCGCAGTAATTCGGAATGTAGTGCAGGTCAGGGAAGAAGACAAACCCAACCAGGGCGAACGTTGTTGCAACAACAACAATAAAAAAATACAAACCGGAAAACAAAATTTCTCAACTAAGACTCAGCACTAGTCAGATTCCTCATTATTTCTCCAAACAAAAGCAACTGCTTTTTTTGTTTTATCGATTACTTAATTGTTTTGTCGCACGATTATTAATGTTTTATATTTGTTTTCATAAAAAATAAAGCAAAACTTCACTTAGTTAAATCATATGCACAAACATATTGATTATTTCTCAACGTATGCATGGCGACATTTAGGAATGTCACAAATGCAAGAGAAACTTGATGAATTAAAATTAAAATAAAGAAAACTGTTGTGGACAATCGGAGCAGGTTGTTAGAAAGTGGGACAGAGGGAGACAGTGTAGGTATACATGAGCTAGGAGTAACTAGTTCCACGAATTTACAGCTTTTAATTATAAAATGTATTTTTTGTAAGATGTGTGAATTGCAATTCTGAAATTATTGTAAAAATAAGTAAAGCTTAGAGAATGGAAAAGCAGTGATCTGAAGACTGTGAGAAGCAAGTTGTCTCTTCCTTCTTGTTTTTGGGATGAGGCAAGATTAGTTGAGCTCTGAAATAATAGCAATATAAAACCAGTTATGACGAACTGATATGTGAAGTGTAGTTTGGGTTAGCATTGCTTTGTGGGGTTGGGTACCGAAATTAGATATCAAGGGAGGCGCGAGAGCGCTCTATCCCTTGATAGACGCACGAATGGCCTATGCTGGAAATCTCATTTCTTTGATCAATCATAACTCAAAAACCAATAAACCAAATTAGTTAAAACTTTGCACAAAATTTTTATTTGATAGGTTCTATCAGTGTGTAGAATTTCAGCATCATTAGTCAAGGCAACCCAGAGATCCAGAAAGTTCAATAATGAAATCATGTTATCTGTGTGTACATACGTCCGTATGGGCCACCCTGTATGCGAGCACAACAGGGCTATGTATTTTACTGGTAGGAATTTTTCTTCAGTGCACCTCACACACTTCATCCACTCATGCATAGAGATTTATATTGTAGTGATGTGATAATGAAATGGTTTGGTTGATATGTAGTCATACCTTTAATGACAATAAAAGTGTAAAAAATTGGGAATTTGCTTGCTCTTGTACATTTAGTGTATATGAATTTTCATCTTAACCCCATTAAGGGCATATGATTTCAGTATACTGGCATTTATTATGGAATTTTAGATAGAAATAAAATAGAAATTTTGAGTGGACCAGAACAGACCGAACACTTCAAAGTTTTTTTTAACAAAAACTTAACACTAGTCAGATTCCTACCATTGTCTTTTTTCCATAAACAAAAGCAACATAATGTTTTTTTTTATTGTTACCCAATAGAACTAGTTGGAACACATGTTGTCATCACAGCATCAGATCACATTTGGTGCCATGACCAGGATGTAACCCTGAGATTTTTCCACAGCACAATTACAAAAACCATTGCAGAAAGAAACTTTTCTGTAATTAATATTTTGATATAATTGATGACTACTTTATATTTTAATAAATGTATAAATTGTTAAATAAAATCTCTTATTTATTCACAGGAAACAGTCACAATGGAGAAATGAAAGTATCTTATGCACATACATTTTGAAACGTGTCAATTCATTAGAATAAATCTTATTTAAAGAGAAACATGCATAAACACACTGGAGAGAAACCACATTCTTGTGAAATGTGTGGCTCATCATTTAAAACAAAATTTGAGTTAAAAATTCACATTCGTACACACACTGGAGAGAAACCTTATTCTTGTGAAGTGTGTGGCTCGGCATTTGCAACAACAACTCATTTAAGAATGCATTTCCGAACGCATACAGGAGAGAAACCTTATTCTTGTGACATGTGTGACTCGACATTCGCAACAACCTCTCATTTAAAAACACACTTGCGAACCCACACTGGGGATAAACCTTATTCTTGTGAAGTGTGCAGCTCAACATTTACAATGCCATCTTCTTTGCAGCGACATATACGATCCCATACTGGAGAGAAGCCTTATTCTTGTGAAATTTGTAGCTCACGATTTAAAACTTCATTTAAATTAAAGGTACATATTCGATCCCACACTGGGGAAAAACCTTATTCCTGTAAGGTTTGTGACTCATCATTTACAAAGTCATCTAATTTAAAATTACATATGAGATCTCACACTGGAGAGAAGCCTTATTCTTGTGAAGTTTGTGGCTCATCATTCTCAATCAAATATCATTTAAGGAGACACATGCAAACTCACACTGGGGAGAAACCTCATTCCTGTGAAATATGTCACTCATCATTTGCAAGAAAAAGTTGTTTAACGATACACATGCGAACACACAGTGGAGAAAAACCTTTTTCATGTGAAGTGTGTGGCTCGTCATTTGCAGTAACTACTCAGTTAAAAATACACATGCGAACCCATACTGGGGAGAGGCCATATTTTTGTGAAGTTTGTGGCTCATCATTTTCAAATTCAACTAATTTAAAAATTCATATCCGATTGCACACTGGAGAGAAACCTTATTCTTGTGAGGTGTGTCACTCATCATTTACAAGGACCAATGATTTAAAGATACACATGCAAACCCACTCTGCGGAGGAACCATGTTAATTTTGCCATTCATGATTGCAATGTAATCAACTTTAAAGATAGATATACGACCCAACACTTGTTTACTCAGGGTTTGATAAGTAGAGAAGATCTTTAAAAGAGCACTCTGATATAAATGTAACTTATAAAAAAAATCAAGTTTTAGTCTCAGTATATATTAAATCACTTCGGACTATTATCATTATCAACGTCATTACATCACCATTTATTGTGAGAAGGTGAACAAAAATCGAAATTTTGGGGGGGCAAGATTTTCATTTTTGTTTTATTCGGCGTTGTTAAGGAGTAAATGTCTGTTTAATTTTGGGGGGCTAAATTCTATTGATTATATTTTAGCTGCGTGATTTATTGTTTTAGAGAAATAATAGGAAGAAAATAATGGTTTGACTGTGTGAGCTTATTGGCACTAAACAAACACCCACTTTGCCCCCACTTTATTTCAAAACCAAAATGACAATACAAAGAAAAAGAAATCAACATAAACCCGACATCCAACAAAAGACATCTGCGCATCTGCCCTTGAAGCAAGCATTCACAAATATCGTAAAAACCTAGAACACTCACCGAATATTCAAGTGAAACAAACCTACAATCTTCAATCCCATCACACCATTTTGACGTGACTGATTACTTTCTACTTTACCGTAAAACTCTAACAAACATATGCACATGCTAGGAGTTTATGTACGGAACATTTCATACATGTAAATTATTAGAATCCAGGAACTACTAAAGCAGAAACAGAGACTAGAGAAGATAGCTAGAATTACATGATGTAGCCTACATTGTAGGAAAAAAAAGAAAGTGATACATACCGTTTGCTGATGCCGGCCTTCAAGGGGGGGCGATAAGACCAACATGAGCATAGATAAAGAGGTGATATTTATATATGTTAAAATGGGGGTGGCAGGTTGTTGCAAGCCTATAAATAGAGGTTCTACCTCTCACCGGTGTTGAACTGTTAGAAGTGTTATTGTGTCCCAGAGCTTAGTGGTGACCAAGATTAGTACATTTTTCTACTCACTATAGACCAGACACTGGATCGTTACTCCTGCAGAGAAATCCGTTCTCTGCCCCATTACATATTGTTACCGGATCTATTGCTTGGGTCGCTATGTATTTGGGGATTTCGCCTTAAACTCCACTTGTACTCAGTAAACTACTCCTTCCCTAAATTCCTGTGACGGACTTGATAACCAGATCATCACTCCATAAGACCCAATTACAGCTATTTTTATGGACAATTTTCATAACTATTTTTAAATAGGAATAGAATAAATCTAAAAATGAAAGTATGATTTACCCACATTTGCACTGTTCAAAATCATAATTGGTTGAATAAAATTATATTTGAAAACGGTTTAAATAAAGTGTTTTACTTTTAAAATTTTGAGGCATATTACAACTTTTGAAACTTTAATATTTTAAAACTTGTTTCACTCCAAACAAGGCATATTACAACTGAGACGTAAGGGATCACTGTGATTAAGGGGCCACGTTTAAAGTGGACATTCTAAGTGCGGATTTGTGCACATTACATTTAGAGGAGGGAGGGAATGCCACAGGCAAGCGGATCAAAGAAAGAAGCTATTTGAATAGAAAGTTTTCCAGTAATTTGAGAGCTCTACAGTGAAGGGGTAAGATTTTGCTACTAGTCGTGTTGGTTGGGAGTATTAACATTGGTGGCGGTACAAGTGCAGCAAACTCGTATTATCTTGTAATACAAGAAGAGTTGTGCAACATTGTTGTGGGCTGATGAGACAATGTGGGGCCTATTAGGTTAGAGATTCTTATTTGTTTCATTTTGTTTACTCTTCCAACTCTTTACAAAGATGACTTTTATAACATTTTTATCCACAGATAAGAGTACCCATTCTTTTGTCAAATTTATGAATATATATATAAAGTCAGGTATATTTACATGTTTATATATGTGTATGTACAGGATTCACTCCTAAATTACGAGCTCATTAAGAATTTTGAATATTAAGTTTAATCTAATTTTATGTAACGGGGGTAAAAAAGGGTCTAAGTTCTTTATTAAAATTCAGATGTTACCTCCTATTTGTGAAATTGTTACAGGAGGTGTTAGACATTAATTAATAAACGTTCCCCAAACTTCAGTTTTAAAGGGTTTTAGGGGGAATAATATGGCCACAATCTTCTATTTGAAAATTAAAATATTTCAGGTTTGCATTAAATTTGATCCGTGGTCATTAGACATGAATTAAGCAAGATTCCCTGAATTTCAATTTCTTCTTAAGGCCCCTTTAATCTCCAGCCTTAAATTTCAGACATTTTCTCAAATCAAAATTATGCAATGGGGTGTGATCAACATTAGAATAAGTATTCTAGACATTGGTTTAGTATCATTATATGATTTTAATCTTTTGTATGGGGAATTAATTTTATTTGTCTTTTTATATATTTCAGTATTTATGTCAATAGTGCTTAATACATGAATAGAGGTTAGTAATAGTATGAAAATATATATATGGCAAGTAAGCTACACTGAAAGTTTGTTACATTCCCAGGGGTAATCATCAGGCTAATTGCATCGATTTCTTATAAATGTAACATGATGGGGTGATTTACTAGTATAGATTAGAATTTATGAATTAAATCAAGTCAATATATTATAGCTTCAAACTGCCTGTGTTTGGTTTACCAATCAGCATAATCGCCTAAATTAAAAAAGAAATCACTCCTCGAACATTCTTTAGTCAGTAAATACAAGAGAGGCCACAGACTGTAAGACAATATGCCCGTCCCTCTCAACAACCCCAACACTTGTGTGTACAGTGGTTTTCTGTTTGTCTTCATCTCTGTTCTTGTTCTGGCCATGTCGTGTTGGCGATCATGCAGCGTGTGAGCACTGGTTTAGAATTATACAAAAATAAAAAAATATTCGAGCCATTGTGTACTCTGGGTGTGTGTGATACCGAAAGTGACCCACATACATTGTCTGTCGAGGTGCCTTTATCGTCTGGTTGAAGTCAGCTCATCTCGGGTCTGCTCTGAACTGCAATCTCACTCGCATTACTCAGTCTAACCTCATTTGTCTGAGGACAAAACCTCTCAGGGGACCTCCTATTTATCTACGTCCCACAAAGTAGAATGTGACACAAGGTCGGAAGGTGGGAATTTGTACTCTAGAGGAAGAGTACGGAGTTTCTTAAAAAATTGCCTGGGCAGGGCGCCTCAGACAGTAAGCAATAAACTTACTCCTCCCCAAAGAGGGGAGGCAAAGCCTGGGAGGGGGTTAACCTCCCATAACTGCACAGGACAGTGGAAACAGATACTACACTTTGATCTTAGCCAAAAGACCAAGGAAGCATCCGAAAATCCTAGGTCCGGTCTTTTGTCTTAGTCACCACCACCTCTGATGAATAGAAACTGACTACTTCTGCACTCGCTCTATCAGCCACTCCCCGCTGACTATTCATCCTATATATCCTACTGCCTTTGTGCGCCTTGATGAATGATTTCCTTACATTATCTGTGTATCAGGGGGGGGCAGTCCATAGTATCTCACGGCTTATATAGAGTGAGAAGGAGAAGTCGGTAACTGATTGAAAACCAGAATTCTGTTCACTTCGACACTCTTGTAGGGACATAAATATAAAGTAAATTTTAAAGACTCTTTTCTCCTTTGTTTTTATTATTGTTGAACACCAATAAATATCTGTTATTGTTCACGGAATATTAGTCTTGTTTGAGAACCCATCAATTAACAAAGTCCCTGACTAAGTTGTGTCAGTACAAAAGTTCTATGGATTTCTTCAACACAGTGTGGGCACAGGAGGATTGCTAGAACAACCAGTCTGAATGCATATAGTTATCATAGCAGAGAACCAAATTTGGTTTCTCAAGATGCGAGATTTGACCATGAGATATCTCCAAAGCAAATCTACACCCACAAAATGTTGTACCCCTGAGAAGTTCCTCCACAGCAAATCTACATCAAAATGGAGCAGCTAAACCAAAGAAAGGACGGTGTATTCTGGTGTTGGATAATGGCTCTGTGAGGCCGGACACATTTTGAAATGGATATAGGTTGGGAGATCGTTAGGTTTGGCTTGCACGATTTAGTGCAGGTGGACCCGTACAGTCGAGTGCAAAATAAACTAGTTCTCACAGTTGGAGCTCACAAACGTTGACAGCCACCACGTTGACGAGTCCTCAGGTCAAGGGTCAAGGTGGACCTGCGCATAGGGGTTCTGTGACATCACAGGCTTTTGTGTGGGAAACAGAGTTCTGCCAGTCTGGGTTTTGGAAGCAAGCCGAACGGACGATTTCTCTATGTAGTCTTCAAATGATTAGGGGAATTAAAATCCCTAAGAAAATACAGGCATGAGATTCCTTCTTTCCCCTTCTCGAATGGTTAAGGACTAAAGCTAGGAAATAACTACGCTAAAGTAGTAATATGGTCTTACCCTCAACGTTTAGTGAAACATCTCCAGCAGCGACAATAACTGATGCCTGAAATAAACAAATCAAAATTTAAAATATTGTTTGCCTCCTAAAAAGTGGTATGAAGGTTTTTGTTGCAGACACATGAAGACGACACCGAGACGACACACCCCTCCACGCAACAAGGAAGAGTAGGTACAAGAAATTAAAGGGTATGCAACACTGGGTCATAAAACGGAGATTGTTATGACACATAAAAATAAGTGAAGACACCAACGAACACACTGCCAATCCCAGAAACTCTGGTTCAATTATTCTTATAGATTGTCATAAATTTATGTTTCAAGTCTTATTTTCAACCTGATCCTTGTAAATATAGTAGGCGTCATCATCATCAACCTCCTCCTCATCATCATCATATACGGTTTAATATCCATTTTACATGCTGCCATGTCTCGCATGACTTTTAGAAATTGACTTCCAAACTAAACTATCTCTGGCCAGGGTTTTATTTATCCCTCTCTATCTGAAGTTCATTTTTATCACCACCTCTCATGTTTTCCTTGGTCTTATCCCGAGAATTGAAACTGCTATCTCAACTCATATACATCTACAAACCCAAGAACTCTCATCCATTCTTTAAAAGTGGCCATACCATTGAAGTTTCCTGTTCTGCACATATCTCTCTATATTGTTCAGATTTAATCTTTGAGGTCATCAGATTTAATATTGTCTTTAAGACTCACATTACACATCAATAATATCATTGTCATATCATTCCTCTCCATGCAACGCATGTCCTTCGCCCTCACTGGACAGATTTTACTTCCATACATCATCACACTGCATACACATGCCTAATAGACTATTTGTTTCGTCAACAGTGGCATTGCTCTGCTGGTTAATAATGGCAAAAGTTCCTCGATCTTTATCTACTCCTAACTTTTGCCATCACACTAGTACCTGCTCTAACCTGTGCTGCAATGCTATCACCAAGATAACAACACTTCTTACCAACTTCAATAGCTTCGACATCCACTTATACTTCAGATATATATCAGTAAGATTAGATATCTCAATCAGAAAAACCATCTGATCAGAAACTAACACATCTGAAGTTGATAATACTATAATTTATAGGTGGTATTGCCTCGGATAGATCAGCAAATATACAAAGAATTACTTGATCAGTTGTCGGTTCACTAGGTGAGTTTATCAAATCCACTGATGCTGTTTGAGCTTTACGTAAAATAAAGAAAGATTGAGAAAATCTGTTGTGTCTCTGAAACATGTGTAATCCCATTAGAAATACTGTGGCCGGCACCCACATCATCTCGACCAACTTCCACGAACACATTCGGCTTCTTATAAATTAATATTTTATTAATTTAAACAGAGTGAAAAATTAAAGAGGTCTGAGAGAAAGATACTTGAAGAAATTAGTCACTGTGTAATATATATATATATATATATATATATATATATATAAATATTTGTTATTGTTTATTTATCATTTCGTCTCTTTTCAATCAAGACTCATCAGCATAGAAGTATGACTATTCACTACCAGTCAGACGATTCGAAACCCTTGATTACAAGTATTTTTCAACCCCAATCCACCGTCGCTAACCGATAGGCCAATTCTGAACAGCTTATAAACAATGATAATTTTAACACATTTAAAGGCAGCGAGACATACAGGCATTCAACTTCTATAAGTGAAGGAATGATGCATATAAAGCAAGTGACGTCACGCGGTGTTAGTACTACCATTTACAGTGCTCTACTTTTTAACGAGGAGCTTCAAATATATATATATATAAATATTTGTTATTGTTTATATTTTTATCTATGGACGTATACGTTTCGTCTCTTTTCAATCAAGACTCATCAGCATAGAAGTACGACTATTCACCACCGGTCACACGATTCGAAACCCTGGACTACAAGTATTTTTTCAACCTACAGTCCAACGTCGCTAACCGCTAGGCCAGTTCTGAACAGCTTATAAACAATGATAATTTAAACACATTAACGGCGGCGAAAGCGTACAGGCATTCAACTTCTATAAGTGAAGGAACGATGCATAAAGCAAGTGACGCTACGCTGTGTTACTACTACCATTTTACAGTGCTCTACAGCTTGGTCAGCTTTGCTAAGCTAGTTGAGATTGTATGCTAGCTCCACTTCCACTGGGTTTTTTGAGGACGAGCAGCTTTTAAGTGGCTACTCTGTTCAATAGTCTGGTGGAAAGTCGACCAGAAAAAACTGTCATGATATACTTAATTTTCACTTCACCACAGAGGTCATCCATTTGAACCCTGATCCGTCAATTATTCACTCCACCTGAATTGAGACCTTCCATGATGTAACAGAATTAGCTAACCAAATGTATTAGCTTGCTAGGTTATATCATATGTTGACACTAATGTTATAGTCATGTCTTTTGATACCGAAGCAAGCCATTTACTATGACACAATGAAATGTCTATGATTGTCCTAGGACTATAAATATTCAGTGTATTTTTATGGAAATTGCTCCAGTCAAGGCGTGAAGCCACTTGATGTCAAAAACTAGTCAACAATAAGTGTTAGATACATAGATTCTGACCCAGAAAACAGCAATTCCTCTTCCTTTGTCAGAAACATCGTCCATGGAATGTCGGGACTAAAGGACAAAATAAGGGAGTGAGAGTTGCAAGGCTGCTGAAAGTAAAACTAAGTTAGTCACTTTCTACTCTCCTTATCTAACACCAGTGATAGGGTATTTTCTGCTTTGTAATATACCTCATATTCTTATTGAACACAGCTTTTAAAAAAATAATACGATTGAAAAGAGATAATTTGGGTAATCTTTGTGAGCAATGCCGGGCATAGCCGTGGCTGTCGTGAGAAACCCAGGTCGATGCACTAAGTCGAGTTTTTCTGGTGAAGTCATTGATAGTTGTTAGTAAGAATCACTACCTCCGTTACGAAAGTGTAATATTCTTAAACCCCTCCTCCCACTGGATGAACTCGTCCTCAGACTGTCTTTCGTTTCCACTATAGATACTTCGTCACTTTAACTTTATTTTGTTGTCGCTTTTTTTGTGAATAAAACCTTTACAAAGGTAAACGGATCTGTTATTCTTTTCTTCACCACACTACAGAAAGTCACGGTAAAAACGACTTTACTGTTTGCCCGCTAAAATGACCTTTTTTCTTTTATTCCCCAAAGATAAAGCTATCTTCTTCTTGCATCGTTCAATAGTGTCAGGTGAATTGTCAAAATGTCTCAAAAGTAAACCACTTTTCTTTTCTGAAAGATAAAGAATAATTTCGGACTTGGATACATTTTATTAACCGGCATAACATCAGTCCTACGAAATATATCAAGGTATGTCAATTGATGTATTTAAAACTTAATTAAAGAAATTTCATGACTTTAATTGCTAACATGGATTAAATTATCCAAAACCTGTTTGTTTATTTAAATTCATAATTCAGTTTTTGCAGTATTTGATTGTATTCTGCTTAAGAAAATATTTAAGAAAATATTGTTGGTTAGAACGTATGTACGTTTTAACCAACAATATTTTCTACACAACAAATAATAGATTGATGTTATTGTAACTTTAAACAATTAACTATTCATTCTGAATTCTTTTTTATTTATTTATATTGAATAAAGATCAGTTTCAGTATTAATCGAATCGTGTTCCTATCTTTGTAACAGTTTGCTACAAGCCGCTATATTGTTTAAATATCAATGAGTCTTAGCTGCCCGCTGATTGGTTCAAGCAATCTACTTCCTCCTTGGCTTGACCTATCAGTGGCCTTCTCTTAGGCGAATCTCAGGTGGCTAGCATAACTATATAAACACTTGAGCGCCATCCTCTCTCTCTCTCTCTCTCTCTCTTTCTTCTTCGGCACGAGACGCCTCTTTCTCTCTCCTTCTTTGGCACTGCCAAACACACGTCACCACGCTCTGGGGATGCAACATACATCTTCCCGGGCCTTTAGCCCTGAGTTCGACAAGAAGACAAGGATTCAAAATGGCTACTGCCCCATACACGTGGACTTAATATAACACACACATACATAACTGCTTACATGTGAACTGACTTTCACACCTGTGTACAGACACACATACTTACATACACACGTCCTGACATCGTAGCCGGTGTACAAACATTCTATATTATGAACTATTCTCTCTTCCCTACTCATAGGAAATTATAGTAATCGACTTCTTTTACTTTTGTCTTCGTCTTTAACATACTAAACTCTTTCCCTTTTGTTCACGTACTAACGAGGAAGACTCAATAAAGTTGTTTTATGCATTAGAAATGGACTTCGTCTCATTTTCTATATTGGTGACCCCTCTTTTCTTTCTTAAATGCACTTTTAAAAGTTTTCTAATTCTTTTTTTAAAAAAATCTCTCATTCATTAGGTATGTGCAAATATTAGAAAAACCGCGTCGTATTATTTCTGCAATATTATTATTTTTTGTGTGAAAATAATCAATAAACGATGCGTTATTAAATAATACTATCGTTGATTCAAGAAATTGATTTTTGTTCGAATTATATTGATTTTATTAACACGGAATTTAGGGGCGTTTTTCTGGAACTGAGGTTAAAATTGGAGCCAGTAGCAGAGTTTGGCCGAATAAGTGGAAGGGGACAACTTAGGTTACACCGGAGGTCCTTTAGTACATCATCGCCAAGACCAACTGCTGAAAGGCCCACCCATTCCAGCATAGGAAAGAAAAAAGGACAAAGACGATCAAGACGATTAAAATAGGGTTAAAAATACAAGCAAGCAGACCCATGAGTAAGAAACGACGGGCACTGCTTAAAAGGGAAGAAAATACATTTTCAAAATGTGTATGCGATGTGATGCTGTTTGGAAGTGATGGTTGAGGACATGAGTTGAATGATATGAGAATGATACAATGGATAGGTAATGTGAATTTTAAAGATAGTGTATCATTTACATGAGTCAACTATTTTCTATCGGTCTACATGACCGGCAGTGAGATGTGATTCCACTTGGGATTATGTAACCATCGCCTCTCAACTGAACGAGATTCATATGCAATGAATCGTGTTTTGGCACGGACACAAACCACATGATGAGCGGAGTATTACAGTATTACTTTCAAACAGACAAGACGTATATTTTTGCACTCTCTACCAGGCCTGTGGTAGGCGAGTCGACAAACTCCAGGATAATATTATTTCGTCTTTGTCAACATTAAGCAACTCATTGTACAACCTCTGTTCTCTTCCTGTGTTTGCAGTGAATAAATCTGTACACCTCCTTAGTTGTGAAGCCATTGTTTATTTTGTGAGGAATGGTGATCCAATTTTTCTCATTCTATTTCAGTGAGACATGGCCAGACGATTTACTCTTCCAAGTAAGTTCGATAAAAGAGTATTTATCATTTTAGTTCTTTTCCAAAATATAAATAAGATTACTTTTACGGATGTTAGTTTTTGTTCCAAATACTTTTTTTTAGCTGGGAGAGCCAATTTTAGGTGAGAGTTGACATAGAGAAGAAAATTAGATTGACGACCTACTTGGAAGAGTAATTTTTCTGGCAATGTCCCACTGAAATAGAATAAACAAACAGGGTCACCATTTCTCACGAAATAAACGATTGCCTCACAATTAAAGACATATGTAGTTTTATTTACTGGAAACACAGGAACAGAATGAAGGTTGTACAATTGGTTGAGTATTGTAGACAAGACGAAATAACACAATTCTGGAGTCCCTCAATTTATCAACCGTAGAGAACGTAGAATCACATCTTGTCTGTTTTGGAGTCTGGAACTTGAGTGTTTCACGCCAAGATAATTCATTGCATATGAATCTCATTGAGATTAGGCATGCTGGTTGTTCATGCAGTGAATAGACGATGGTTACATAATCGCCAAGCCAAAGCAAATCTCACTGCTGACTACGCAGACCGACAGAAAATAGTTTACTCATGTAACTGCTGCATAACCCTCTGCTTAGGCTATTAGCCGATAAAATAAGTGAAACTTTATTGATTGTAGCAGCACATAAAATTAAAATTGAAAGAACATGAAAATGCCAAAATATTTTATATGATTGATAAATTTGAACAAAAATATATTTGTTATTCTGCCAAAGGCAAAATGTTTTTTTTGCTGAAAAAATAAGCAAACATGTAATAATCTGAAGTGCAAAGAGAAAAACGTTTTTTTTTGCTGAAAAAATAAGCAAACATGTAATAATCTGAAGTGCAAAGAGAAAAACGTTTTTTTTGCTGAAAAAATAAGCAAACATGTAATAATCTGAAGTGCAAAGAGAAAAATGTTTTTTTGCTGAATAAATAAGCAAACATGTAATAATCTGAAGTGCAAAGAGAAAAATGTTTTTTTGCTGAAAAAATAAGCAAACATGTAATAATCTGAAGTGCAAAGAGAAAAATGTTTTTTTGCTGAAAAAATAAGCAAACATGTAATAATCTGAAGTGCAAAGAGAAAAATGTTCATTTGTTCAAAGGTGAAAAATGTTCTGTTATTTCAAAATGCAAATGTTCATTTGCTGAAAAGTGAAAGAATTACAAATGTTTTCAAAATGGAACAGGGTCCATAGAAACAGAGAATTTTACACTTCTGTGGTTTTGATTCCACATTTATATTGAAGGTTTTCAGGGAAGAATAGGATCCATCTTCCTTTTCTACCCAAGCTTTGGAGGGGGAATAGCTTCGCCATTGGGTTTTTTTCTGGTTTTCTAATTATTACAAACCTTTTAACTATTTCCGTTGTCTCTAATAAGATTGCCGATAATGTTGGGTAGGTCTTTTTAAAAAAATCCTGATAAGCTCGCACTTTACATCGGATAATAGGTTAGCAAACAACACTTGGGATATAATTCTCGCTCCAGCAGATATATCATCATGCACGTCACAGTGTGTGAGGATCAGAGTTCCCCCACATCCGCCTGTTTTTTTTATTATAAAGTCATTCACCCCCACCAAATCCTTAGTGCTCTCAAAGCGAAAATCCAATATTCCTTGGATGATTTCTCCCCTTATTTCCTCTTCATCAAGGTATTGGTCTTTTAATGAGTTTAGAGTCACT
This sequence comes from Sepiola atlantica, assembly GCA_963556195.1. Taxonomy (NCBI): domain Eukaryota; kingdom Metazoa; phylum Mollusca; class Cephalopoda; order Sepiida; family Sepiolidae; genus Sepiola; species Sepiola atlantica. Next base: position 149,038,655 of record OY744525.1, read on the forward strand.
AGGTAGCTGTCTTTGGAAACTGGAAGGTGGTCGATAAGTTGAAGGGCTCTACCTCTAAGGGAACACCTAAAAAAATACAATTTACTGCTTCTCAGTTCTTAAACCTAGTGAGACAGTATTTGAAGTTTCTCTTGTTTGTTTCAAATTTCATGAAGGATGAATGGATTGTTGGGTTGAAAAGAAAGGATCTTGATGGTTCTGAGGTACCAGCTGCTTCCTGACTTTGGGGTTGAATGTCTGGTCTACGTTCGGGGACTGTTGATTTTTCGAAGGGACCACTGGAGTTTCTCCTTAGCTTGGTTTCTGCAAAACATCCATTCGCTGCCGGACATCTCTCTTAAATCTGAAAGAGGTCTGAAATAACTCTGCCAGTGTCCCAGACTGCTCCTGTGCAGGCAGCTGTTCCTTCAGCCATCCTTCAATATCCTTTTCAAAGGAAGAAAACACTTTTATCGACACATGTTCCTCCTTAAAACTTTTTACAGTTGATTTTATCTTCTGTTAAAGCTGGGTCTTCTTTCTCTCTAATTTCCCCCTGCTGACTGGGTCATCTATTTGGTTTGCAAGTTTCCGTGCCACAGAAATCTTTCTTTTCTTTTTTCTTCCAACTTTATGGAATTCAATTTCGTTTCAAAGTCTTTTTAACTGAAATTACATTGCAAAGTTGCAGTTAAAGTGTACTTTTCTTTGGCAGTTTTTCTTGTCGTGACCTAAATGGGGGGGTGGAGGAGGACAATTTAGGCAATTCAAGGCTTCAAACAGAACTCAATGTGACAACGAAAAAAAGGACAAAACTCTTTCCTTCTCTAAGCATTTCCATCACTGCTTCCCGCTTATTTAAGCTGCAACGAATTGCCTCGTTGCTTACAAGCAACGTCTTTCATTCTTGTAAATTTAACAGTAACTTTAACTATCGGCGACCTTCCGTACTCATCCGTGTCTATCTTCATAGAAAAACAAGAACCCACCTGTCATCTTTGGTTCGGGGGATTTTATCTTAAAATAGCTTCACCTATGTAAATTAGTGAGCTCTATCGGCCACATTTGCATAAACTCAGCCGGCAAAGCTATCTGTTGCCTTGACCGACCGACACACTGAATTCCATCCTTTCCGCATAGAGTTCTGGAAATTAAATTACTAAAGTTTACAGCAATTTACTAATTTGTAACCAATTTGCGTCAAAAATTTAATATTCAAAAGAAGTTTAAAGCAATTTATTGCAACGTTGACTGTGGGCAAAATAATCAAAAAATGGCTGAACGCGGATTATTTTACTGACAGTCACTTTGTGACTTGACTTCTTTGCCTTTTGGATAAGATCAGAGTGTAGTATCTGTTCCGATGGATGCTACACTACAGACCGGCACAGTTTTGGCCTTCGGTCCTTAATTCCGCTGGTCTGAGATAGCCCTGTACAGTTCTATGAGGTCCACCCTCTCAGGTTTACCTTCTCTTTGAGAAGGGGTTAGCTTATTATTGCTAATCGCCTGAAGCGCCCCTACCAGGGAATCCCAACAGGGCTGCTCAGGCAGTTTTTGTAGACCAGAGCACACTAATCCTAGTGCACTGGCTAACCACACTTGACCTTGTGTCTAACCTGCTAGAGAGGAGGTAAATAAAAAATACTTTGATCTTATGTCTAACCTCCTGGAGTTAAATAACTTGACTTACTTGACTCTCACTATTTACCGTAAATTTCTTTAGAATTATTAACTATTATTTTCTTAACGTAAATAGGTCACAAATGAGTAGGTAAAGCAAAACAAACGGTTTTGCACCGATTTCCCAACGGTATTTCCTTTGAATAATTTTCACTAATAATAATAATTACCTTGTAGCAGACGCTACTACCGGCCAAGGGATATTTGTTGCGACTTCTCGTCTTTCTTTGTTTGTCAACCCTTCTTCGTCTCTGAAATAGAGAAGAAGAGGTTATCTTGTGAAAGCACGTTGGCCGAAGATTCCGGCCAATCAGAGCCCAACAGGTCAGCTGGACCATGCGTGATTTGACTCCCTATAAAACAAGTCACACTCTCTTTTCTCTCTTTTTCTCTCCCGCTTTCCGGCCAAACGCACACAGAGGAGATCGTTACCCCCCCCCCACACACACACACCGGCTCGACCAAGGAGGTGGGGGAGGCAAAAGTCAAAAAGTAGGTAATCTCTTTTAATTCCTACTACGAATAACAAACTATTTTTTCAAACACACGCCCATTACAATTGCCACAAAAATACATCAAACTCGCTTGCATATACGCATTGATACGAACACGAACTTAAACAAATCGAACATTTCACTTGTACACGTTCGTACAAACGGAACTTTTCACTCCTTAGAAACGAACTCTTTAACTGAATGACATGCCGCTATAAAGGCATCTCTTCCAAAACCTTTGGTCAGGGGACCCTGCATGAGTTTAACCCTTTGTCCAAGAACCAACCCCGGCCATAACCTAAAGTTATTAGTTGTAATTTTTTTTCTGTTTATCGGCCGTTTACTATAAGATTACCGTCATATATGGCAAAAGTAAGTTGATACACCAGTTCCCGTTAGATCATTGAAGTTAAGCGACGTTTAACCTGGTCAGTACAAAAACGAGTGACCATTTGGGAATACCAGGCGCTGTATGTGCTCTCTGTTTATATTGGCATTGTTTCCAGTCGTCCTGGATTTTTCCTTGCCACTGGAATCAAGCAGTGCCGATTCAGGAAAAGTGTTGTTGTGATTGCGCAACCCTCGCTTCACAATTACACATGCAACCACCATTACAGGGGGTATCCATTGTCTCTTTACACTGAACACAGGCTATGCACCGCGCTGTTGGAATTTTACTGGATCTGAAAAACAAATATCGACGAAATCTTATATTGAAGTAAGAAAAACAACAATAACTTTAAGACAGATTTAGAATTTTAAAACTAGACAGGTCAGTAGAAAATTATTTTTTTTTTTTGCGTTTGGTAAAAGTTATTTGGTGTCTATTTTTTTCGATTTCTCTGCTGTTAACTATACGATAATATTGAATTTGAATTATTCGGACTCTTCTTATCTTTGATGTTATTCTTACAACGTTCAAACAGATGTGACCTCCAATTTTTTCTCGTTCCAATTTTTCGAACTTGGTCCTTATATTTATATTGAAAAAACTTTTAACAATTACGTAAGGCACGAGTAACCAACGATCCAGCTGATTCGAGCTATTTTAAGCAGTTTTTATCAACCGGTGTCACAGTCCAATAATCCCCATATATATTGCTATTGTTATTTTGATATGGTGAAATTTTTTTGAATACGTTGCATTCCCTTCGACGATGTAATAGTTATTTTTCGGTTTTACTTAATATTGAATTATCTCCCCTGTTAACATTTTATTGAATAGAATTAACTCCCTTGTTGACTCTTCTATTTCTTGATAGCATAATTTTTATCACAAAAAAAAGATTTATATTAAAAATATTTACTTTAATTAACATTTATTTAATAATTATATTTTTTGCAAAGAAATCAAATAAAACGAAAGAAATCCATAAAGGTAAGTTCAATCACTACCAAAATTGTTTTCATTGCGTTCATTTTACGACTGTTCGAGTTTTTTTTAAAAGCATTTAATTGTAAATGTTTAAATTTGATACAAGCAAAAACGAATTCAATCTAATTCAATTTAATTTGTCCGCACATAAGGATCAACTGATTAAACCGAATCATAATTATTCATACGCCAAGCCATACTATTTATTTTTACTTTATTAACTATTCTCATTTTACGACTGAATTTTAAGTTCGAGTTTTTAAAAGTCTTTCGTTGGAAATGTTTACATTTAATGCAATCAAAAACGAATTCAACTTAATTCAATTTAATTTGTTTTTGTTGTTTCTAAATGTTAGATGTCCACTCATTAAGATCAGCTGATTAAACTTAATTATAATTTGTCAACAAGTTGAAGAGCTTAATGTTAAAAAAATACGTTATAGAATTGTTAGTAAGAAATACTGGGGAATCTTTTACTACAATCAACAGAACGAAAAGAGGGTGAAAAAACAAATGTGCAACAAATAAATGTTACCAAAGGCAAGTTAAGTTACTCATCTACCTACCTGGATAATTTTATTTGTGTTTTAAATTATTTTAAAAGGTGGTTTTCTTGTTCAAAACAGTCGGTGTTAACTGCTCGAAAATAAATTCAAACTGGAGGCTCGCCCATGGTCAGGACTCGAAAATCGATAAAAAATCGAAAACTAAACAATTCACTGATAGAAACGCATACAATACATGTCAACAATCATGCAAAAATGTAATGTTCTATCAGTTTGTCCGGAGGCCTCAACTAAAAGACAAATCCTGTCCGCAGTGGCTAAGCTGTATCACAATTATTTTTGTTAGCTTAAAAATCTGAGAGGGACGATCCTATTTTTTTTATTTTTTAAATAGTTCACCCCAAACAAGGCAGGCCGCCACTGTAGACGTAAGGGGCTACTGAGAAAAAGGTGAAAGTTTTTTTTGGGAGGGGGGCAACCTAAATTGGGAGCTGTGCAACGAGATGTCTGTTTACATTAGTTTTAAATATCGCATGTCAGTACCTTCAGGAACACAGGGGGGAGGGAGGGAGTTCCAGAATCCAGCAGGACGAGGAATAAGTTTTTGGAGTAGAAGACTCTCTGGCATCTTGGGACCTCCACAGTGAATGGATGGGATTTGGCAGATTGTCGGGTTGGTCTAGTGAATTTGCGTCGTGGGGGCACCAGAGCAGCAAGTTCATCAGAGCACAATCCATTGAAGTACTTGTAAAACAGGCACAAGGAAGCAACATTGCAGTGATGGGACAGAGGCTGGAGCTTGGTTGATAGTGAGGGACCTATAAAGTTAGCGACTCTTTTTTGGACCTTTTCTAAGAGGGAGAAACTAGTGGATGATGCACCATCCTAGATGTGCAACAATACTCCATGCATAGGCAGATGGTGGCTTTGTAGAGATATAGAACAATGTCAGGTGTGAGAAGTTTTCTAGCACGGTAGAGGGATCCCACCTTCTTTGCAGCAGCCTTGGCAATGTCTTAAATGTATTTGTTCGAATTCATGTTACCTGTGAATTTTAGGCTGAGGAGTTTGAACGGTAGACTCTCAGGTAGGGTGTTATGTGCCATGACAATCAGTGGTTGAAGAGGTTTCTTGTAGTTATTAAATGTCTTTGCAGCATTAAATGATACCATCCATTTATGACCCCATTGTTTTGCCCACATGACGAGAGTAGAGCATGGTGTCGTCAGCAAATATACCTATCTCAGACTCAATATCATCAGGGAGGTAGTTTATGAAAATCAGGAACAGTAGAGGTTCAAGGATTGATCCCTAGGGTACAACAGCATTTATCATGTATGTTGCTTAGATAAACGGCTATCGAGGACAACCTGGATCTGTTTTTTCATTATTATATCAAATATTTGTCCAGTAATACCATATGAGTGAATTTTTAGGAGAAGCTCTTTATGCAACACCTTGTCAAAGGTTTTAGATATATCAAGCGTTACTGCCCTAGCTTCACCTGCCTTGTCCAGTGTATGATATATGCATTCAGAGATGGTCGTTAGGATCCCAGCAGTAGATCGTGCTTGCCTAAATCCATACTGACAGTCAAAAAGAAGTTTAGCATTAACTAGGTGCCGGACTGTCACAAGATTGATTATGGATTCAAAGATTTTAGCAAAAATCAAGAGTAAACTGATTGGACGGTAGTTCTGAGGATCAATTCTATCTCTAGAATTCTTGAAGACTGGTACCACAGAGGCACTTTCCAGCTATCAGGGAAGCAAGATTCAGCAAGACATTTGTTGGAGAGTTTCGAGAGGACAGGGGCCTGTTCAGCAGAGCATTTCTTTATTACTATTACTGGTATAAAATCAGGCCCACAAGCTTTGGACGTGTCAAGGTTTTTTGTAATGTCCCTGACATGAGATGGAGTGATAACCAGGTTTTCTAAGTGTGGCTTCGGGTCGGCAATTGGAATTTAGGGAGGGAAAGGTTTTCTGAGTCCAAAGTGAAGTTTAAGACGAAACGCTGGGCCAGTAGTTCAGCCTTATCAGTTGCAAACAACATCATTGTGGTTTGATTACATCGGAATTGTTGATTTCCATGGTTCATCTCACTATTATAGACTTTCCAGAAATCGCGTTACTGTGACTGAATGCTTTTTTTGGTTATCTCTGTATAACTTTTTTTTTGCTTGACCTATCACTACTTTACAATTATTTTTTACTCTAAATTTCTGTCTATTCGCAGTTGACTTATGACAGCCGAATTGTTGGAACTCTTCTGCCTCAGTGATAGCAGCTGCACATCATGAGGTGAACCATTGAAGAGAGTGGGGTTTGCTGTAGAAATTTCACTTGGGACGTATACTTCAATGCCTGCTTTGACCAATTCGATTAACTCATTTACACACTGATCTATGGGGGGTCACTGATGTGATCTCTGATGGAATCAAAATCAACCTGCTCGTAGTATCTTGTCGTTTTAAGCAACGACTCATCAGCTTTGGGACGAATTTTTAGAGTAATATGAATCATTACCACAACGTGATCAGCATTCCAGAGTGGGCATTCGTTACACAAGCCTCGGGCAGTGAGGTCAAGAACAGGTCAAGAAGTGATGCTTACTGGTCCGCATAATCAGAGATGCGGGTCAGGAAAGTGACAGTCTGTGAGAGGGTGGGAGTGTAGGAAAAATTGTACATAGAGTTACCAGCTGCATCAGTAAAGCTGGAGAATCCTATCCAGTCACGGTGGTGTGCATGAAAATCCTCAAATACATTTATTTGGGTATTAATGCAAAAACCTTTTAGTTTGTTCACTTGTTTACTCCCTTGAATACCCGCAGAGTGTGTAACATTCCATGGCAGGTGTAACGTGCCATTCCAATGTTTTCTCCCTAGTACTTTCTCCTAGGTTCATACAGACTAGTAAAATATGTCCGTAGAAAGACCTTGGTAGGATTACACAATTCAATGCCAACTTTCTGTTATTAATATTTGGATAACTGCTCTCTACTTTAATGTATGAATTGTTAAATAGATTTTCTTATTTATTTACAGGTAATAGACACAGTGGTAAACAATGAAAGTAACTGAAGTAGAAATCTTTCTCTTCTGAAATGTGTGAATTCACTAGACAAATTCTGTGGCTAATCATTTACAAGAACATTTTTATTTAAATGTCACATTTGGAAACTATTCTGTACATATTCCAGATTTTAGAAGTAGGGAAGATTCTTAAATGAGGAACTGGAAGGAAAGAAATCTTGATTATTCTGTACTCAAGTTTTAAGAAGTAAATCCTTGAATAAGCACTCGGATATATATATATATATATATATATATATATATATATATATATGTTTTCATGTAAATATTTTTTATATATATATATATGTATATATATATATATAACTCATAAAAGTATCAAGTGTTAAACTCAGCAGAAGTAATTAAACTAGAATAAAAAAGGAGAATTGTTTGTCTCATTTTTTACAACTTTAAATAGACATATGCTATCCCAAATAGCAGGTGAATGTTTGGCATCCGGCAGAATGCCCTATCCCCAACCAAAATGAAAACAAATGAGAATTGAAAAGAAAAAGAAAAACCTTATTGTGGGTAAGTGTGTGGCTCATTTAAAATGTCATCGACTTTAAAAATACATGGAGAGAAGCCTTATTCTTGTGAAGTTTGTGGCTCATCTTTTACAGCTTCATCTACTTTAAAGAGACATATGTTATCCCACACTGGGGATAAACCTTATTCTTGTGAAGTGTGTGGCTCGTCTTTTACACTGTTGGCTACTTTAAAAAAGCATATGCGATCACACACTGGAGAGAAGCCTTATTCTTGTGAAGTGTGCGGTTCATCATTTACAATGTCATGTAATTTAAAAATACATATTCGATCCCACACTGGAGAGAAGCCTTACTCATGTGAAATTTGTAGATCAATGTTTACAACTGCTTCTAATTTAAAGACACACATGCGATTCCACACTGGTGAGAAATAACATGGTCCCTTGATGAAATAAACATCATACCGGTTGTAGTGGGGGCAACTGGTCTGGTGAAAAAAAATCTAAGTAAATACTTAGAAACAATCCCCGGAAAACCAAATTGTAGGGAAGTACAGATAGCAGCCCTAAAAGGAACCACATCTATCCTTAAGAGAGCCCTCGGATATAAATTTTACTCATAGGGAAATCAAGTGTTAGCCTCAAGAGTAGGCCCCTTGATCTCTTTAGATAAACTAAATTAAAATGAAAAAAAAAAAGTGAGAAGCCTTATTCTTGTGCAATTTGTGACTCATCATTTACAGATCTATCTTCTTTAAAGACACATATGATATCCCACACTGGAGGAAAGCCTCATTCTTGTGAAGTTTGTGGCTCATCATTGGCAAGTCTACGTTCTTTAAAAAGACATATGCTATCTCATACTGGAGAAAAACCTTATTCTTGTGAAGTGTGTGATTTATCATTTACAACGTCATCTAATTTAAAGAGACATCTGCAAACCCACTCTGGAGAGAAACCTTATTCTTGTGAAATTTGTGGTGTATCACTTACAAGAAAATTTGATTTAAAAATTCACATGCGGACTCACACTGGGGAGAAACCTTATTCTTGTGAAATTTGTGGTGTATCACTTACAAGAAAATTTGATTTAAAAATTCATATGCGGACTCACACTGGGGAGAAACCTTATTCTTGTGAAGTGTGTGGCTCATCATTTGCAAAGTCATCTAATTTTAAAATACATGTGCGATCACACACTGATCTTCGGTCTCTCTGTACAAGGGTTTGTCAGGACAACCTGACATGAGGATACTTCACACTACAAGTAAACCCTAACGAAATATTCAAAATAACATAGTATTCGCAGCCCAAATAAGATCCACTTGCTTATACGAAGAATGCTGCACCTTCTAGTGGCTTACCTCTAGTAACAGCACTCAACTGCATACTCCACCAGACTAGATGTATCCTTGTCCTGGAATCCGGTAAAACCAATCGACAACAAGAAAGATATACTACAACATAATTAACTGGTCAATTGGCGAGAGGAAAATTAATGTTCTTTACTTTTTTACTAACTCAAGCGGGCGAAAACGAAAACAATACACGGAACATGCCAGAGAATCGAAAGGAATATGTAACGTAAATAATGTCAATATAATATTACTAATCATAGGAACACAAAGAACATTTTTGAAAACACTTGGAAAAAGACTAAGACAAATTTGAATCAAAGTAAAGACTGAGACTATACAACGAACAGCATTGATAAAAACAGCAGAAAACTGTAATGGAATATCTATGTATCTCAAATTGTTAGCCTCAGGAAGAGCCCCTTGATTTCTGAGAACTTTGGCCGAAGTAAAATTAAACAAAAAAGTCACAATGAGCTCTTGGATATAAATTTAACTCATAGTGAAATCAAGTGTTCGCTCCAGAAGTACAATTTTAAAGAGCGAAAAGATAAACTTTAATATTAAGTTTGTGGCTCATAATTCAAAACAAAATCTGATTTGAACAACTACGTCCAAACCTTAACCCTAACCCACATTCTTTATTTGAATAGTTTTAATTACCACTAGGAACCATCATCGAGTGTCTTCAATCTCTCTGTAGAAGGGTTTGTTAGGACATGTCATGAGAATACTTTGCAAGTAAACCCTGACCAAATATTCAAAATAACATAGTATTCGAATCCCAAATAATATCTCTTTACAAGGAATGGTGCACTTTCTCCTAGTTATTTTACATCAAGTAACTTAGCTGGATACTCCACCAGACTAGATGAATTCTTGTCCTGGAATCCGGTATGACTTAACAACCATAAAAAAGATATACTATAACATCACTGGTCAATTGCGTAGAGGAAAATTAATATTCTTAACTTCTTTTAAAACTGAACGTTTAACAGGTGAAGGAGAAGTATAATGAAATATTCATATATCTATGTATCCCATATAAAGATCAAATGTTAGGTCTGGGAAGAGGCCCATTGATTACTGAGAACTTTAACTGAAGTAAAATGAAATTAAGAGAGATTTATTAATTTAGTGACTCATCATTTACCATCAACATATACTTCCAACACTTGAGAAAGTTTGAATTACCTACTAGACACCATCCTTGCGTGTCTTGGGTCTCTCTGTACTGGGGTTTGTCAGGACATCTCGATATAAAGATACTTTAGCCTACAAGTAAAGCCTGACCAAATATTCAAAATAACATAGTATTCAAGGCCCAAATGTATGGCTATACACTTGCTCATATGAGAAAAGTAATGCTGCACCTTCTAGTAATTTTACTAAACATAACAGAACTAAGTTGGATACTCCATCAGACCAGATTAATTTTTCTCTTGAAATCAGATCAAGCATAGATCGCAGATAAATGAACTACAAAATAGGAAATTGGGAAGGAAACATTTATTATTTTCTTACTCAAAGTTTTAGAAGTACGGAAGATCCTTACATAAACACTCAGATGTCTATGTGTCTCATAGAGTAATCAAGTGTTAATCCCAGAAAGGGTTCCTTGGATTTCTGAAAACATTCTGAAGTAAAATGAAAAAAGAAAATCCTTATTTTTTGTGAAGCATGTTACTCATCTGCAAATCTGATTAAAAAAACATGTGCAGACCCACATTGGAGAGAATTTGAATGCCTACTAGAGTGTATTCGGGCTTTCTGTACAAGAGTTTTTCAAGTCAATCTGGCAAGGATACTTCACCCTACAAGTAAACTCTGACCAAATATTAAAAATAACATTGTATTCGAAACCCAAATAAGATACTCTAAATATGACAATAAACTGACTCATGCACTACCTTCTCCTAGTTATGTTGCATCAAGTAACAGCAATTAGCTTGATATTCCACCAGACAAGATGAATTCTTGGCCTGGAATCCGGCAAGACCAAGAAAGATAAACTATGACATAGTTAAGTGGCCAATTGGGGAGAGGTATATTTATGTTCTTCACTTCTTTACTAACTCAATATTGGAGTGGTAGAGGGGGATCTTGATTGAGCACTCGAATATCTATGTATCTCATATAGAATTCAAGTATTAGCCCCAGAACAAAGCCCCCTTAATTTCTGACAGCTAACTAAAGTAAAATGAAAAAGGAGAATAACCTTATTTTACTGAAGTTTATGACTAATCGTTCATCAATAAAATTATTAGAGAGAAATATTCCTATTAATTATATACTATTCGTATCTAATGTAACGAAAGAGTCTAATACATTTCCAATAATTATTAAGCAGTTGCTTGATTTGGTTTGTTCCAGGTGTAATGTGAAATAAACAAAAGTTGTCTCTTTTTATGTAAGAAATTTAGACCAGATTTTCATCAATATCCTCAAAATACGTGTTGCAATACTCAATTAAGAAATTAAATAATTCCTAAATGACATTCTTTATAAATATAAAGATCATTTCTTTTAAACACCACACAGTCAAATATATACTGTATCACAACATTCTCCATGTGCTGTTGAACAATTAAGTCATGCTTTTTGCAGATACACTGTGATCTATTGCAATCTATTTTGAGGTTGCACTGGATCAAGTTACAAAGACTTAACGACTGAGCGTCTTAGTCTTACGTCTTGAAAACGATCTCTTATATCGAAGAGAATTTTTTTTTAAATAAATTAAAATAAATAGTTAAATAAATAAATAAAAATAAATAGCTAAATAAATAAAAATAAATAGCTAAATAAATAAATAAAAATAAATAGCTAAATAAATAAATTAACATAAATAAATACTTAAATACTTAAATAAATAACATTCTTAAATTGTCCATGTACATTATGTAAATAAAACCTTTTGTTTAAAACGTAACCCTTTTGACATGTACTCCCCTCGACATTAGTATTGTGTCACATGAATAATAAGAATGTCTAAAATATTCAACAATTCATAAATGATATTTATATA